>VDFB02197277.1:0-62813 GCA_007258455.2 Sequoia sempervirens
AGACTATTCTCGAAATCTCCCATTGCTACCTAGTAGTCGAGTGGATTGGTTAACATTATGCAATTCTCATGCTTTTCTTGAGGTTGAGATGTAATTTTTTTACTAGAAAGATCTTGAGCTGCCAACATTGCACAATTACATCTCTCTTGGTAAGAATAGGCAGTTTCCCTTTGAGAACGTTTTCAATGGCTTTTATTTCCTTGCTACCATCCATGTAAAACAATAATATATGACTAAATAATCAAATGATCCATGGCCTCATTTTTTAGTTTTTCCATGAAGGGCATAGCCATAGTTGGGGTGAGGGGTGAGTGGGAAACCCATGGCCACCCCTTCTTTCTATTTAAAATTTTCTTTTGAGAAACTAAAGCATGGTGATCTTGAATTTTTTTGACTTGCTTGGTTGTCATTCTCCATAATTTATTTGGTTGTCTCAATAGCTTCATCAAGGAGATGTTTGTGAATAGTGACACCACATCAAAGCTCAAGAGTAGTTTGCAATATTTGACTTTTTCTTCCTCGAGTTTATTTACAAAAATACAAAAAACATGTAGTCCTTAATGAATGCTGGTGTCTTACCCAGAAATGGATCAATTTTCTTGCTAAATAACTAGCTAAGTTCTGTGTTGGAGAGTTTATCAAATACACATTAGGTCTCAAGGATGCTACTAGTTTGTGCACATCAGGCACCCCATATATTCTTGGCATTATTGGGCCTTTGCATTATGTCATTGTTTCCGTTCACTGCTCAATAATGACTCATTTATGATCTTTGCCACATCTTATATAGTTTTGTTCATGGTTTCACTTCTTACCAACCAGCAACTTCTGCTGATCTCTAGATGGTCCTCATTTTATTAATATAATCTTGGTTTTAAGGACAATATTGGCACTCCCTTTGTCCACTTTGAGAACAATGATCTTCTCATTATTGTTAAGTTTTTATAATGCCTAGTTTACTTCCTTCAAGATGTTGCTCCTGGGTGGTTTTGTATTCCTTAATATTCTTGAACAGTCCTATCTAATTTCTTTAGTAGTATGATCTAGTCAGTTGAGTATGATATTTGAAAATTTGACTAGTAGTTTCTCATTAGGGATATGGCTAAGGGCAATGTCAATTCCTTGTCTTTACGAAGCCAGCTTAGGGTTGCAGCATCTAAGGTAGTTGATGAGAGGTAGGCAATGTTTTGTGATATGAAATGAGCATATGGGACTAAACTCTATGCTTTATTTGCAATTGACTAGTTTGGTATTTTTCTTCTTTTTTTGAACTAATTCTAGACACTTTTGAAGGATTTTTGTTGCTAGGTAGTTAAGCTTTGCACTGCAAAGGTAATGTGCTGCATAATTATTAAAGATGTCTTCATCCAACAATAAAAATGAGTATATAGGCCTAAATTTCTATACTTTATTTGCATTTCACTGGTTTGGAAATTTTCTTCTTTTCTTCAACTAGTCTAGACATTTTTGAAGTATAAATATTGCTAGTTAGTTGAGCTTTGCATTGCAATGGAATTGTGTTGCATAATTATCAGAGATATCCTCTTCCATGTGATATATTCTCCCACCTGGGATGTTTATTTTCTTAAAGGATGAATTGTTGCTTTTATGATCACAATTTTCTGATTAGATCTATTTGGAAAGAAAGAAACATTTTTTGGTGTAACATTTTTCTCTTGAAAGGAAAAAAAACATATAAGCATATTTTGAGATATTGCAGGTTAAGAAATAGGACTTTTGAATTTAAAGGTAGGGTAGATTTTAAAGGAAACATTATTTTTGAAAGTGTTTTGGTCACTTTCAGATCCAAGACTGAATTTTGAATTAGAAGGTCTAAACTTTGTAATCTGGTACTTGTATTTTTAAAGGTGAACCCCTTTTTCTTGGCTGGGAAGGGTTGAAGCCCTGGGATGGCATCACCCTAGGAATTCTCGCCACACAAATGTACCTGACAATCAAACTTGGGCTAGCAGTGGTAATCTCCTGCCAATTTACTGCCAGACCAATACTCAAGAACATCATATGGTATTTGGTTCTAAATTCAGATAATCTGATTCTATCATTATTCCTTTCTTGATTTACTTTTGTGAATTGGTAAGACATAAAAATTGATGTGAAGTGTGTAGTAACTTTTGTTGCCCTTTGTTCCAGATCCAGTCTTGAGATTTCAGCTACTTGATATTGAAATGGCTAATGAAGAAGACAAACGGATGGTGTCTCATCACCATCATCATCAAATTTATTGTTTGACAAGCTTACAGATAGGGTATGTAGATGAATATTTTTGTAGATTAATTTAACATAATATTTTTTCCTTTCTATGTGCATATTAGTTTTTAAAAGTTAATTGTGGCCTTGTTGGTATTTTAACAAGTATTGTGTTTCTTGCATTTGTATATAATACTACATTGTTAGTTTATAGGCTGAGTGACTACGAATCAAATTATGGATTCAATAAATACTAAATAGTTATTCTCCTTGATTCCATTTGCAACCTGTCACAATTGCAACCTTGAACATAGAAGCGTGTGAACATTTAAATAACCTTCCTGATTCCATTGGCAACCTGTCACAACTGTAACACTTGAACATGGTAGGGTGTATAGATTTAAATAACCTCCCTCATTCCATTGGCAACCTGTCACAGCTGTAGCACTTGAACATAGAAATGTGTAAAGGTTTAAATAACCCCCTGATTCTATTAGCAACCTGTCACAACTGCAACACTTGAACATAGAAGACTGTAGAGGTTTAAATAACCTTCCTGATTCCATTGGCAACCTATCACATCTGCAACACTTGAAAATAGAAAGTTGCAGAGGTTTAAATAACCTCTCCAATTCCATTTTCAACCTCTCACAGCTGCAACACTTGAATATAATAGAAAATTTTAAAGGTTTAAATAACCTCTTTGATTCTATTGACAATCTATCACAACTGCAACACTTAAAAATAAAATATTGTCACAATTTGAATAATCTCCTTGAATAATCTCCTTGATTTCATTAGCAACCTGTCACAGCTGCAACACAACACTTGAACATAGAAGGGTGTGGACATTTAAATAAGCTCCCTAATTAAATAACCTCCTTGATTCCATTAGCAACCTGTCACAACTGCAACACTTGAACATAAAAGGGTGTGGACGTTTAAATAAGCTCCCTGATTCATTTGGCAACCCGTCATAGCTGCAACACTTGAACATTGAAGGGTGTGGATGTTTAAATAAGCTCCCTGATTCCATTAGCAACCTGTCACAGCTGCATCACTTGAACATGGTAGGGTGTATAGATTTAAATAGCCTCCCTGATTCATTGGCAACCTGTCATAGCTGCAACACTTGAACATAGAAGGGTGTAAAAGTTTAAATAACCTCCTTGATTCCATTGAAAATAGAATGTTAGGATGTGTTCCAGAGTGCTTCATTAATTCAAAGATTTTGAGTGATTCCATGAGATGACATCTCTTTGAGGCATTTTGTCAAACAATTTAGGTGTTTTGTCTACGATTCCACATCTTGCATATATGTCTACCAGAGCATATCCAACTATAACATCTGACAAAAATTCCCCTACCATTATGCTTTGGTGCAAGTTCATAGCCCATCCAGTGTGCATGTCCAACACCAAAGAGAATGGAAAGGTCTTTTTTTTTTACCCAACTACACCCTCCTATTATTTCCTTAGAAAAAAGGATGCCTAATTATTACAAGAGATTCATAGAATATCAGGTTTGGATAAAATGGAACATAGACCTCACTTGGAAACCAGAGAGTCTATTGAGTGATTGATTTTTCTTCCAAAGGTTCTCTGTGGAAGAATAGATCATTGTCGCTTGACTTATCCATTCCTCTTCAATTACTCAAAATAATTTTATAACTCTAACAAAGCATTTAGACTTTTCAAAGCTTTTTAGATAAAAAATTAGATAAGCAGGCTTCTGGTAGCTTCCCATTGCTAATCCCAAGGATAGAAACTCTTCCCATGGAACATTCCATAGTATTTTACATGGTATTGTAAGCATTTTATTTGATGATGGGAACTAAAAACATAGGAACAAACACTTTTATAATTGCCTTAACCTGGCATGACAATATTTCAAAAGATGATGCAGTCTAAAAGGATAAGCTCCACTGACTAACCTACAGCATCAGGATACACCTATTTGTGACCAACAAAATCCAGTGATTTGATACCTCAAAATGTTCCTTGTATAAATCTGACCATGCAAATTTTGAAGGTTCCATTGAAATATTTGTGCATCCAAAATGTCTCCTTTCTTCTACAAGGTAAAGCACCATCTGCAAATTCAACCACATACAAATCAATGTTCTCTCTTTAATAGTTCTCAACAATACATAAGAAACTAGTGCAATTCATCCATTAATATGTCCAAATAATTTGAAGATCAATAAAGCACTAGTATGTCAATGGAAACACATTGTCATTGATGGCATGGTTTGTTGGTGCTTAGATGGTGCTGTTTCAGCACCCACCTACTATCAAGCCCTTGCAGGGCTGGTGGGCTTGTGGGCCACTTTACTCGTGCACTTGGACTGTTGGTTGTTAGGGGATGGGCCCCCCTATTTGTGTTCCCACTAGTTGGGTCCAGTTAATGCCAATAACTCAACCTGACCGCCCATTCAAAACCTCAATTTATAGAAAAAAATACATGAAACACATTAATTTACAGTTAAAGCATAAAGGTGACATGCACTAATTTTTTGAAGAGATTCTCATTCAACCCTGATAACAAGTACAAAAATGATGAAATTATTGAATTGGGTTGTCAAATTTTTGAGGATAGATGATCCAAATATTGATTTTTTCAACAGCTTTCCTATAAGATTGTCGATTTCAACAAATTCACTCACTTATGTTTATCATTATTTAAAAGCTATTATTTTATTGCCATACATATGTGTGTGTGATATCCTTATTGTAAATACATTTATATAGCATAGTGAATCAAATAATTAGACTAAAACTATATTTGGCATCTGCATCCAAACACACTTGGATTGGACTATACTTACATAAGTCAACACTGAGAACCAAACTAGATTTCTGAAATCAGTAATCATGGTGTTATTGTCATTAATGTTTATATCATATTGGTATCATCAGAATTATTACAAATGGTCAATTTACAAAACCTTAACAAATATTCCACAAATATTCTTGTCCATAAATAGATAAAATATAAATATAATAATCTGCAGGAAAGTAAAAATTCCCAAGTAAAAAGTGAAAAAGGAAATGCCCTGCCCAAATGTTTCCCTTTCATTATATTCTTCAAGAATTCCACTACTTTGGATGGCACGTGAGATCCTAATCCTATTTGAAACAAATTTGTTTCCAAATGCCTAAAAACATGTACAACTTCCACCAATACCATGCACAGTCAAGGAAACAAAGTCCAAGACTCCACTCACAGGCTGAACAATAATACCCAAGAATACTCTCCCAAGACCATGTACAAAACCAATAACACCATGTTCTCTTGCACTTTCCAAAGGTTTAGTTAACACTCCAGAGAAACCAAATGCCACACCTTGTGATCTCAAATCACACCACCAGTGGAGTCAACTACACCCTCACAGAAGCAGTTTCCTCATTTGTTGCCTCCTCTACCTATGTTTGCAGGCCCTTCCAAGAGGGATATTGAGCTACCATACTTACTATATCCAAAAATAGTAAAACACTTTCTTTTCTTGCACCAACATAACCAACTTTCAAAAAAAATCTTCCTTGATTAAGGCATGTGTGCGCCTCTGTTTGTTGTTTCCTGTAGGGACTGGATGAGATTGCTTTGAAACTCTACGGCCATTGGCATATAGACTTCTTGTAGAGCTAATTCATCATGTTCGGTTGGACCTTTCACTTTCTTAGGTATTTTTTTTCTAACTTTATTTTTAGTATTTGAGTCATTTTCACTTTTCTAAAGTATGCTTTTGTGTTTAGTATAATTTATTTTTGCATCAGAGTGATTTTTCTCCCCTCTCCCCTCTCCCTATTTGTATGTTACTTTGTCATAAAAAACATATTAAAAGATTTATTGTTGGTGATCATAAAATTCTTTTTAAAAAATTTCTTGTGACTTTCAATTATACCTTCATGTTCATCTTAAGAAACTCAAATATGGGCTTTTGGAGGATCGAAAATAAGATGTATTTTTATGTTTATTATGCTATAATTGGATATATGCTTACATTAGATGATTGTAAAGTTTAGGGTAGTTTTGAAGGTCATTCCCAAGTGGGAAACTAATTTGGTGTATCAAAGTAATTTTGCTCCTCTCCCTATTTGTTTGTTATCTTTGTCATAATAAATACATTTTATAGGATCTACTGTTGACAATCATACAATTTTTTTTAAAAATTTCTTGTTCCTTTTTTAATTGTACCTTCCATGTTCATCTTAAAAAACTCAAATCTTGGATTTTGGATGATTGAAATAAGATTTATTTTTATGTTTCTTATGCTCTAATAGGATATATGCTTACATTAGATGATTGTAAAGTTTAGGGTAGTTTTGAAGATTACCAAGTGGGATACTATTTTGGTGTATGATATCTTCCTTGTGGAAGCCCACAAGGGTCTTATTTTTCTCATTTATCTTACATGTCATTCAAAAAGTGTGCCTACTACAATAAACCATTCCCTCATAATTGGAACTATAACTGGTCTCTTTTTGCCTTAGCAGAAACCTGCCCAACCTATTAGTCTTTCCCTCTATCTCTTGAGTTATATGCCATATGTTTACATATCCAAGGGGTTCAAATCTATTGTATTACATTCCCTTTACTTCCATCTTCCATCTCCTAGGTTGACTCTTTGGGTGTGTGTTTTTCTGATTTGACCTTAACTTGAAACTTCTCTGCCATGGTCCTGACATGGTTATCCAAACTCTCAAAAGACCCACAATATATTGGTGCCAATGTTTACAAATTTTGATGATCAATGAGATTCACCTGGGTTTTACCTTAAGAATATATGATTCCCAACACAAAAAT
This sequence comes from Sequoia sempervirens, assembly GCA_007258455.2. Lineage (NCBI taxonomy): Eukaryota > Viridiplantae > Streptophyta > Pinopsida > Cupressales > Cupressaceae > Sequoia > Sequoia sempervirens. Next base: position 7,015 of record VDFB02197277.1, read on the forward strand.
TTCTTTGTACCCTATGTGCATCCACAACTCTTCTATTTGTTTTGGACCATTTTCAAATTCTTTATATGTATAGATGGTGTTGGATCCTAATTACTTAGTTTCTTGAATCTTGAAGCTTTTTTCTGAATTTGGGTTTTAGAAGTTTTCATGTACACATGACACTCAACTCCCATCGGTGTCTCAAGTTCCCATATAGTGAATCCCTATGTTTCTCAAATTCCCAAATCCTGAACTGTACTTCATAATTATTCTTACTCATGGTGATGCAACCATGTTTCTTAGTTTCCTAGATTCTCAAATGTCGAATAAGAGATTATACTTAAGTTTTGATATAGAGTTGGAACTTTCAAGTACACAATAACATTGTATTCCTATAACTCAGTTTTCCAAAGTTTGACATCCTATGTTTAGGTTTACTTTGAAATTTGACTTTTCTGTCACTTCTTTCTGAAACTTACAAATTTCCAATATGAACTTAATAGATCATCGCAAGCTTTCTTCTAAATTCATTCATCAATTTTTTTGTGCAAAATTCCTCAGAAACTTGCATAATCTGCAAGAAATTCATTTTAATGTTGCAACACTTTTCCTTCTTATGTGAATTCTCTAAAGATATGGTTTAATTTTGCAACCTATTAACTTTATTGGTAACTTTTTTGGGGAATTTTGCAGCTCTTCAGTCTAATTTATCTTCAAAAGCTACTACCCTTCCACAACCTTTGCGGCTTGATGAAACCATTTTATGGATTTGTTTTTCCCAGCCAAACCCATCTTTTTTAACAGTCATGATATTTCCAAAGCCCATAGTGATGGTCAAAATGTAACTGTTTTTCCTCTTCTTGATGATGGATCACAATGTGTGGTCCAAAAAGTTGGTTTTAAAAATCTTGATGAATAAGTTTTATTAGTTTTGGACTTGGTATTGTGATCCTTTTATGTAATGTACTCAAGGTCTAAGATGTGACAAAAGCCCTTATATTAAAGTAATGCAAAGAAATTGAAAACGCTTGTTCAAATAAATATAGTTTTCACTATATTTGTTGTAACTAAAAGGAAATCATTCAGCATGGATATAAAATTGCTTCAATGGAATGCAATATAGTTGTACACTTATTCATATACTTCCTTGCCCTATTTCAAAATAATGTAACCAACCCCACCTCCATACTCATATCCCTCTTTGCCTGTACCAGGGTTATGATTTCACAAGGATGGAAGGATGCAATTGTGGCTGAGACAAACAATACAAAGGGTGTCAACTATGGTATACTATGTCACCTCACAACCGTAAGAAAAAATCATCCCCTTTGCCCCAATAGCAATCCCTTTGGCCTGATACTGTAGGCGTTGTATTCAAAAAAATTATTTGCATGCCATTTCTTATGGACTATGGGAAAAATTTATGTTCAATATATTATCCAAGTAAAAATAGAGAATTCTTATTACATAATTCACAATGATAAAGAAATTCCCAAAATTTATATAAGAAAATCTCAATACCAGAGTAATGGTAAATCTACAGAGTAGGCTACCATCTATTCCCTAGAATCTTTTCTTAAACGTATTTCCCATTGCTACATTTTGGCTTCTAGGGTCTATTTTGTATGAGTTATGTATAACGTTGTACTTTTTAGTTAAGGTTGTTTTACTTGAATCCTAGTCGAATCATTTGTTTCTTAAGATTGCATCTTTCTTAACATACAATTTACTTTCTACATAGCCCAATAATGGCAACAATAAAAATACTTAGAAAATGTATTTCAGACTTGTACAGGTGGATAATGAGACAATGTAATAAGCAGATATGAAGTGTTTGAACTTAGAAAATGATACAGTGACCAAGTAAATACAATATATGTTTCTAGAATCTACTACAACAACACTAACCTACATTTACATTCATTTTTTGTTCATTTATTACACAGACAACAAGAATCCCAACCTAGTTTGGATGTTGGAGTTGAGACAATGTTGTCAGCGACCTAGTAATAGATTTTACCCTCAAATAAGGGCAACGACCAACCTTCTAAACCTTCCTGAAGCCACACGCTTGGCTGGTGATGGTCATCAACTCTAATTTTTCTTTACCACTAAAGCAAGTCCACAGAATAAAATTTCTCTATCTTAAAATGTAAAAGCATTTTTGCAAATAGTCTATAAGTTTGCATTTCCAATACCTTGTATACTTGTCAAATGTGGTTTTCTAAATGTTGAAATAGTTTCATTCCCAATTAAAAAATTCCTGTAAGAGCAACAAAACAAAGGTCTTTATATTGATGTTTAATAAAAAAATATGAAAGTATTGCTTTGGAATTGCCAGAAATGCTTTTCTTTCTTGTAAAGTAGTCGATTTTGAGGTAGGAATGGAATTTTAACAGAGTGTTTGTTGTTTCCTCTCTCTAATGTGATAATTTTGTATCTTTCCAATGGTCATGTATCTAGATTGCCTTTGTCAGGTTTTTGAGAGTGGGAATCCCAATGCAAAAATAAATAATCCTTTCAAACATGGCAACAACTTTTGACCAGATTATGTTATAGTTTGAGGTTTGCCACTTCAAATCCTCTCTATGTAATTTTTTATGCTTTAGTTCCTAAATGATGTAAAGAAAAAAAAATTAACACATTACACTATATTTACTCATTTGATCAAATGCATAATTTCTTCTATTTCTTCTTTTATTTCAGGATCCTTTCACATTTTCTAATTATCATAGAGCAATACAGGAGCCTTTTGATTACTACATGTTTGGAAAAAATTACATTCGGCCATTGATTGATTTCAGGTATTATTGTTGTGATTCCCAAGAAGGTTTTAGTTCTTTTTTTTTAATCTGATAGGATTGGTTGTATCTCATAGGAGGGTTTCTGATTGTAGATTTAAGTAGTATTTGATCACCCCTAATAATATAGAGGTAGATTATTTTTCCTCATGCTTTTTCCATTGAATTTTTTTTTCTATTAACTATGTAGTTTTGACAAATGAACAATAAGGTTATTTTGATTTCTGAGACTAAAAATGACATCCTTGAGTAAATTTTTGAATGTAAGGGAGGTTGTCTATATGTTAGGCTTGCTAGGGGAATTGGATTGCTCAACAAGAAAATATTTCTAAATTAATTTAGCTCTAACTCTATGGGGAAGATGATAGTTTGATGTACATACACAATTCCACCTCTATGGGAGTGATGAGAGCTGGATGGAACATCTAAAGAGGTTCCAGATATGCTAGAGGAAAGCTATGAGGAAACTAAATTGATAATGTTTGAATTTTTTTTTTCTTTCTTAGATGTTGAGTCTAATTAATAATTTTAATGTTGTGTTGCAACTTACAGTTGAGTATGTTGATATGATAAAGGCTAGCATTGTCGATCCTCTAAAAGTTATCATAATTGCATTAGTTGATGCAGAAAGGTAAAACTATTTATCTTTATTATAATTAGTGGAACTTGCAACTACAATATCTGATAAAAATCTACTTCCAAATATGTTTTTGATGTGCAAATTTCAAAACCTTATTTTTAGGTTGCAGCTCCAAATTGGAGAAGTAAAAGGTGAATACCAACGGGGAAGAGTTTGGAGGAGCCGAAACCAATAGTGGCAGGAAAGTTGTGGATTTGCAAGGGGATTAAATGGGTCGAGCCCCTATAGGAGGTCGCTGCCCTTCCAAAATGACTGCAGTTAAGGAAGGGGAAAACAATATAAGTATATGAAAATAAGAGTATTTTGTTTATATAGTGTCAGTAAGTTGTACAGTGTCACTGAGACATTGAATGTAACCAATTAAATTTTGATTTGCCAATCAGACTTAATAAAGTAAATTTTTAGAGTGGTTTTTTCTCCACTCATAAATACTATGTTGTTTGTGTTTGTGTTTGATCAATCATATTTGTTCAAGAATTTTAGTCTACATTTCATGGTGCTTCTTCAAAATTTGAATATCTATGATACTTGAAGTTTATATACATTAATTTGTGAGGATTAATTAAGTTAGATTTGATTTGTAATGACTAAATATATGACTAAAGTAATGACTTACATGACTAAATATATGACTAAATTAATAACTAAAGTAATGACTAAATAAATGACTACCATGACTAAATAAATGACCAGTTAACGACAATCAATGACTAAATTTATAACTAAATATATGAATAAATATATGACTAAACAAATCACTACCATGACTAAATAAATGACTAAATCAATGTCCAAATCAATGACTAAAATAGTTTAGTCATAAATTTGGTGGTGTTATAAATGACTACAAATAAACCACTAAAATATTCATGTGACTAAAATTAATGACTAAAATATATGACTAAATAAATGACCAAATCAATGACCAAATCAATGACTAAATCAATGACTAGATAAATGACTAAAATAGTTTAGTCATAAATTTGGTCGCGTTATAAATGACCGGTAATAAACTACTAATGGTCACGTGACCAAAATTAGTCATATATATGCAATTTTTAGTAGTTTATTCAGTCATATATTATTGTTTTTGTACTAGTGGTAGGATCATCATGGAAAAAAAAGGCCCTTAAGTGGCAAAAAAATCAGAAAAATCAGAGTTAGGCAATTTGACATAAAAATTTGAATAATTTATCTATATTATTTCAAAAATATGTAAGAATAGAATTTGTAGAAAATTGAATGTAGTTTCTAAAATACTAGGTTTATTTTTTTTAAAACAAAATCTATTTGGTGCAAATTTGAAATTTCAATGTAGTAGTACTTAAATTTCAAAGAAAAAATAAGAAGTAGGTGTTTGTCTGACCACCCTAACCATAATAAAATGATAATATTTTTTTATAAGATTTTAGATATAAGTAGAGGACTCATGTCCCGATGTGATGTATATTTTTTTTTAATATTTTTCCAAGTAAATAATTAATCATGAATTTTTTTATTACGACTTTTAAAAAATATAAAAAATCATACACCTACCACCTTAACTTGGTTAAAACTTCATAAAATTCATTTTTTTTTTTTAATCCTATAGTATACGAAGCATAGAATGTGACACATGTTTCAGATTCAAAAAATGTGATACCATTTGAAAGCTATAGATGTTTTTCCATTAGCCTATCAATTAGGACTTTAGTCATAATTCAAATAGAAAATGAATAATAATTATTTATTAAATTCAAAGTAAAGAATAATTTATATTGGTAGAAAGCTAAAAATCTCCTTTAAAAACCCTTTTCATTTCATTAATTTTGGGTTAAAAAAAGTCGTCAGCCACATACCCTACAAATACCCATCATATTGCCACTTTTTGGCCCATCATGATTCCGCACATACCCGTATCTAATGTTCCTATGGTTTATTATGACTATTAGAGCATGCCAATAGATTGTTATATGGATTATGAGAGATGTTAACTTTTGAAAACTCTCCTTTTTATGAATGTATCCATCATTATCTCTTTTAGTGATGTTCTATAAACCTTAAGGAAATTTGTCAACTTTCTTTCATGGTGACTTCATGAGTAATAGGGTTTGAAATAGTATGTTAATAGTCTTATATGATTGTCATGGTTGAGTATGATAGTGGATAGTCCTAGTAGTAGTCAATAAACCCTTGCTTCTTACTCCTATATTTTATATTCATTCTCTTATATGGAAACAAGTGTTTAAACCAAATAAATATTCTCAAATTATTATAAGCCATCGAGAACTCTATTAGAGCTTTGCCATCAATGCTTGATATCAAATACCTATCACCAAAAATGAATAGTTAAGTATAAAGGAAGTAAATCCTAAGTCTAAGATTTAGATAAAACCCAACAAAATTTCACATGCTCTAACTAATACAATGACATCACATGTGTTCATTCCATATCTAGGAATCTCAAACCAAGAAATTCAACATGAGTCACTCTTATTAAAGAATGTGTCCAGAATAAAGGGATAATTAATGCCCCCATTGGATTAATTTCATACCATTTTAAATAGAATATGAGAATTCTTCTTATAAAATGGCATGATGAAAATAGCATTATTGATTATTTTATAGATGTAACCTTTATTGATATTATGAAGTAGATTTAAAATTTTATCTTTTATCTAATGACTATTTTCTATTCATGATGTGTCTAATTCCTCTTTGTATATCTATGAGAGTGGAAAATGCAAGCAATTATAATATACACTTTTTAGTTGGAAAAATAAAGTGTTATGGTGGAAAATTTTGCTAAATACAATATTTTTGTGATGAATTAATGAATAAATTAAGGAAAAAATAACAAGAAATATGAACAAAAAATATGATATTAAAAGAAAAGAATGTGAATTTCATGTTGGAGATTTCATACTAGTTCATCCATATAAGGATGGGTTTCCTTAAGGAGCCTACAACAAACTAAAATGTAAAGAGATAGGACCATACAAAATATTAAAAAAAAGGTTACTATCTAATGCATATTGTGCTACTTGAAGGAGTGGAAATTTCTCCAATATTGAATGCTTTTGAATTGTATCACTACTATGAAGGGTAGAAAAGTGAAGAAAATGCTACAAATATAGATTTATATTTGGAGAAAGAAAGAATAAAATAGTTACCAAAAAATAATTGGATAAATTTGAAGCAATAATTGGCACTATATAATATAGAGGAAAAGGGGAAGAAAATACATAGAATATTTGACAAAATGAAAAAGCTAAGTAGCAAAAGAATTAACTTATACAAGTGCATTTGAAGATTTAAAACATGAATAATTGTTCACAAATAGAACACAAAAAATTGGTTGATAAACATGGTACTGATTAGCATACACAGCTTCTTCCTACATTGTGGGTAGACTCTACTAGCAAATCTAGAACTAGTGGTTTTGCATATTATATTATGATATATGGTATAAAGGCATAATGCCTCTTGAGTTGGAGATTCTATCATTAAGTCATTTTTTTTTTTATATTATTGAAGATTAAATGTATTTGAAACATTATTTACAAGAGTTTGATAATATTGATGATATACAATTGAACAAATTTGAACTTTTACCAAAGATAATTAAGAAAGAGACATAGAAAGAGAAAAATATCATGATAATTTCAAATTAGAGATCCACTCCTTAAAATAAATATAAACATTCTAAATGAAAAAAAGAAGGACCATTTAATCTAATTGAATTGATTTGTTCATCAATACTTTTCAGTATGTAATTGATGCATTTGACCCTTTATAAAAACTAATGAAAGATTTAGAGTTAGCATCATACAATTGAAATGCTATTATTGCTGCATGTTATTTGCAAGGGGGTAGGTGATTAGAGGTAATTTTCATTGATCATTTTTCTTCATAATCCACCCTTTATCTTGTGAGCTTTATTTTTCTACTCTTCCCATTTAGGGGAATCTAACTATATATGTGCTATTCTTCAATGACAAGGAAAATAGAATGCTCAATGAGAACACATTCATATTTGAATTTTTTTTGGGCTTATGTGAGTTGAACAACCTAACATCGACAAAAGACCACGTGGCAGGAAGAACGTGCAACCAGAAGTTGGAGAGTGAAGAGAGGAAGGGAAACATGCAAAGGGGGTAGAAACGATGAAAGCAGAGTCAACCAATGAAGTATAAGTAGAATCGAGGAAGAAAAAAGAGGAGACTGTTATGAGAGGAAATAGTTAGAAGAAGGTGAGGATGCCACATGTGATTTTAGTTGAAAACTATCCGTTAGGTACAAACTATTCCAGACATAGGTGGCGTGAATGACTTCTGAAAAGATGTCAATTTGAAATTTGCAGTTTCAAAATGCTAATTCTAGTCTAGGTTGAAGTAGTGTGAAAGGTTTTAAAAGGAAGACAACTTGGATGATGCAGTGCTCTAATAAATTTTAATTTTATTAATTAAAAATAAATATAAAATCTTTTCCTCCTAAATAAGTGTTGATTATTTTAGGAAAATTATGAAAACTAAATATATTGGTTTTATTATTATGAAAAGACAACATTATATGGTTTTATGTATACTGTCAACAATTCGCTCTCGGAAAATTCACCACCACCAATTCACCACCATGGATAATTCATTGCATTAACATTTTTCGATATATATTTCCAAGACCTTGAGATTTTTTTTGCAAAAGAATAATTTTCACTATATTAATAATAGATATGACTGATATTTTTGTATAATTGGTTTATTAGAATAGAATAAAATATATTGCAAGATGTTTTCATTTTTATTATCATAAATCAAAATTTCTAATAGTATACGTAGGTGAATTTGATGGTGGTGAATTTTCCACGAGATGAATTTGTCATGGCAATGAATTGTTGGGCAGTGAATTGTTGGCAGTGAATTTTCTGACAGTGAATTGTTGGTGGTGAATTTTCCTAGAGCCAAAATAATGAACTAGGGATATTTGGAAAGAAAATTTTCTTAATTTTCTAAATATTATATAAACCATCTCAAATTTTTAAAAGTATATATCTATAACATAGACTCACATTTAGATGTAAAATAGGTGGCTCTATGCTAAATAATATATCTATAACATAAATTCACTTTTAGATATAAACTAGGTGGCCCTATGTTGAAACTAGTTTTTGTTAATGACAATAAATTTATCCCTTAGACTCCAAATCTATAAAAACATATCCAATTACTTCTTTCAAATTTTAATAGTTAAAAAAAATAGAAATATATCTTTTATAATCTCCCTTCATCTCTTTTTATTAACATCTTCAATAAGTTTGAAAAATAAAAATCATTCTAAAGAGTTTCAATGAAATATTGAAAATAACAGTAGGAGAGAACAAAATCTTCATTGATGTTGATCCTATTTCCAACTCAAAGAAATAAATTAGTATTTTAAATATTTAAAAAATTAATTATTGGTTCCATCCTCTAGGAGGACTCAGATTTGACCAACAAGACCCAAACATGACTCTTACAATCTAGAAACATATCATGAAAAATTCAAGTAAACATGAAAAATAGTTTAGTGCATATGAAAAAGGTAGATAATTCCCTTACTCAATTTCATGGTTATAAGGTTGGGCTTATAATTTCTTCCTTTTAACATGTTTTTAAAATAATGTACAATGCAGGACAGATGCTAGAAAGAAGAAATATGGTAGATAAGAGATATAGACAATTAGATCTTGAAAGAATTCTAAGATATCCCAAAAAAGTGTCAAATGAAGGCAATACACTACTCCCTCTTATTCTCATTGCTTTTTCCAATACTTCCAATATCTTATTGCCTTGGCTCTCGCAGCTGATAGTAGGGTGTTTTCTTCCATGATGGCTCGACCAAGCCACATCTAGATCCAACTAATGCCGTTTTGTAGGCTGCATAGACATTGCCATTTAATAAACAGTATTTTTGCATAGAAGCTGCTTGGTATCCATTCATGAACAGCGTCAAAGGCATGTGTGACATGTGCAGGTACAAAACATTCATGCAAGATGACACGATTAAACTATGAAGACTGAAACAATAATAATGGCACACTTTGAGCATAGTATGTATTGGGAGCTCTTTGGTTTCCATTTATGAACAATGTCAAAGGCGTGTGCAAACTGTTTTGCATGAAAAATTCCATGCAAGATGATACGATTAAACTATAAAGAGTGGAATGATGTACGCCACCATTGCCAGTTCTTTTTGTGCTTAACATCACTTAACATCTGTGACTTTGCTCTAAAGCTTTTCTGTTTATTGGAATACTGTCACATGTACCTGCAATTGATTATTACATTTCATAATACGAATTATGTTCAATTTAATAAATTCTAAATAAAAAACTTGCAAAACAAATTAGAACAATATTACTAACCCTTACTTTGTGCAGATGCTGCATATGGTAGAGAATAAGAATGGAAAGGTTTACTAATTATGTAACTTTAGTTTTAATTATTTAGAAAAATTATGAATCGGACAATTTATTTGGTTTTGTCTTTTTAAAGTTGTTTTAAACAATGAAAATATAAGAATACTGATATGATACAAGTATGTTAAAATTATTTTAATAATTATGATTTAAGTAATAAATTTAATAAGTAATTTTTAATTATAAAAGGATTATTTTTTTCTTTATAATTGTTTAGGTTTGAAGTAAATGTAAATGTCTGTGTATAAATCAGTTTAGGTTTAAAAATTATAATTAAGAATGATATATAAAATAATTACAACATTGATTTTAGAAAGTAAGTGTTATGTGAAAAAATACTTATCTTATTAATCAAATAATACATGTAATTAGTGAAATTTTTGGAATATACTTTGTCTATGGTCTAAAAATGTGTTTTTCCTATTAATGGAATGCTTATGCTCTTCTTTAACATTTGGGGTAGGTTGTATTTAAGAATATCTTTGAAGTGTTTTCAGTTTCTTGCAATGATAAGTGATCTCCTAGATCAAACCTTACAAATATGTAGAAAATTCAAAGATAGTAGGCAATAACCCTAGAGTGATGTATGTAGATTTATTACTCTTTTTAGTTCAATAAATCCAAATATTTATCTATTGATTCCTTTAATGCTAAAAGATGAGAGAGGATGCAAGAGATGTGATATTGAACAAATTAATGCTAATGAATGTATTTAAATGTACTAGCACATAGAATCAAAATTTTCCAAACATGTACTCAATCAACTCAAGGAAAGAAAATAAAAGGGATCAATAGTCAAAATTTAAAATTGAATTTAAAAATGTAAGGTCAATTGATAATAATGGGGAAGACCCTATGATTATAGAAATGATAGGCTAGGTAGACAAAGGGTTAAAACCAAGTGAATAAATTCTATATCGAAGGAAGTATATAGATAAGTGTAATAATTCCTTAATTCTCAAATAAGATAAATATATTGAAGTGTGTGGGTAAAAGTGAAAAATTGTTATCACATTTTTGGCCAACTAAATAATTTCTACCTTAAGTTTTTTAACTAGAAACTACTTGACTAAAGGGGTTCACACAAAACCAAGTGGAAATGAAATGGAGCATATGTGGACTAAGCTAATTAGCCGGAAAGGTTTCATGTGAAATTCATTCGATTAAGTAGTTTTCAATCTAAACCATTAAATATAAAATTAACAAAGAATAGGGTCCCACTCACTAAAAACACTTTAGCCCATACCCCAATGAATAGCCCATTCTCCCAACAACCTTGTAGGTGACTAGGTTAGTAAATTTGGCTCATTCATCTTAGTGGCTTGATGTTTCCTTCATTTGGCTTACACATTTTTTCTCTATTTCTATAGAAGTAGAACTTATTAAAGAGTAAACACGTATTTTAATATTTAAGTAAACATGCGAGAAATTAAAAAAATGTACATGTATATATGTAATTTATAAACATAAATTATATAAAGAATATAAACTACATTAAATGGAATGAAATTATTCATTCTTATAAAATATTAAGTAGGTCCAAATGTAACGTGTATATATGAGTAAAAAATATGTAAATAACTTAAAGCTCTTGGTAAATATAATCAGGATCCTCTCTATCTTTTATTATCTCTAATTTTTTTTCACGATCCTCAATAGGAAAACTCCAATTTTGTTGGCCATATCCTCTTTTTTATAAAGTTTTCAAATTTAATCTTTTCATGATCTTCAATAGATAACCTCCATTTTTCTTATCTCCAAACCATTTGAATGTGGCAAAGATGTTTGAAGAGTTGCAAAAAATGTCATTTGTGTTCAACCAAGACTTGTTGGTAGCTATATTTTACATTCTTCATCTCATGGGGTGTAATTTATTGTATGAACACATTGATGTGGATAGGTGAAAATTATGGGATTTCTTATCTTCTACACCAACTATCTCGATCAATTTTTTCTACACTATTGTGGTACATAGTCTCTTAAGAGACCTAAGTGCCAAAAAATGCACAACTATGACACGTTATTTCTTGTTATGCATGAAACCTATAAATATTCTATCTAAACCTACATCTTCATGTAGGGTCAACCAATAATAAAGTATTTTTAAAAATTGTTTTCAATTCATATCACAAATAATGACCATGGAAATGATGTAGGAAAGTTGTAAAAATTGTCATTTGCGCTCAAGAAAAAATTGTCGCGAGAAATATTTTATGTTTCATATGTATTGAGGAAAAAGGTGTCCATTCATTTTCTAAGACACCCAATTATTCTAGGCTACAATAGTATGACTCAGTCTCTTAAGAGCCCTAAGTGCAAAAAAATTCCAAACTATAAGTGATTGTTTGTTGGAATTCATTGCACCTATGAATGCTTTTTCTAAACCAATAGATTCATCTATGGTATCTTCATAATAAACACTCTCATTTTTTATTATGGACATGGAAAAAGTATCCCTTTTTCCTTGCTTGATTTGGGAATAATTAATGATAAATTATTGGACTTAATGAGGCCTTGATTTAGAGTTGTGAGGTGTTTTACACATCCACATTAGGTGTTGGACCCTTGTAAATGCATTAAACGATGTCTTGTAAAGGTGTTATAAAGTGTTGTAAATCACATTCATACTTTTCTAGACTCTTATTAAGCATTTAAGTCTAATATTATTTTAATTTAAAAATTAGCTTTTCCCTCTTCTTCTATAACTAAATAATTATTTTAATTATTTTAATTATTCATTAGCCTTTTCTCTCTATAATTAAATAAATGTTATATTTATTTAATTATTTAGCCTTTCTTTATCTCCCCAATTAAATAATTATTTTAATTATTTAATTATCCCTTCCCTCTCCATTATATGATTATTTTTAATTATTTAATGTTTAACACCCCACCTTTCCTCTATATTTAAATAATTAAATAATTAAATAATTATTTGTTCTCACCTTTCTTTTGAAATAAATAAATTATATTTTATTTATTCTCCTATGTTGGCCACCTAAATTAAATAATCTTTAATCACCTCTTTTTCTGTACCAAGCTTATCTTCCACCTCAAGTCTTTATCTATCCATGTCTTTCTCCTCTCAATTAACTTCCACCCTTGATTAAGTTATTTTCTAATAGAATCTTAGCTCTTGATCATGATCCCTAGTCTTAACTCTTCTCTATAAAAGGAGACCTTTAACCCTAATTCATTCATAATTCATTATCTATCTCAACTCAAGTAAGCTAGGGTTTAGCATTTTAGGTTTTCACAAGGAAGCATCTTCAAGAACATCATCAAGGTATTCAAGAGAAAGATTCTTCATCAATTGTTGCAAAAATTCAAGATCCTTTATCATATCAAGTTTCTAATTGAATTGTTTTATATTTCATGTTTCATTATCTTATTTCATCATCTTTTTTTAATTACCTAAATGAGGTTTGACCAAGGCAAACCCCCAATCCCTAACAATTAAAATTTTCTCTCTTTCTTTGTGTGTTTGCAGATCTAGGTACTTTTAAGACTTTGAAAGCATTAAAGATTAGGTTGCAAAATTGTTGAAGTCATCTCCACTTTTGTAAGGTCAAAACCTACACAAAAAGTCATCAACAGTGCTAAAAATCAAGTTTTCAGATCAAGAGACCTAGAGGTGCAGATTGAGCAGACTGAAAGCTACATATTCCATTTTTGAGTTTTTAGAAAAGAAAAAGTGGACTAATTCACCTAAAGTTGTGAATGAGTCCCACTGTACCTATTTTTGGGAGATTTTTGTAGATTTGTTTACCCATTTGGCTAAAATGGGCCTTGGTGCAGTTTTCTGAAACTGAGACTGATTCACCTAGAATGGTGAATGAGTCCCACTAGGCCTAAAAATTAGCATTTTCAAAATTTTAGAGTCATTACCAATCCTCAACAAGTTTATAGGTGCATACTTTCTGTTTCACAACTTTCTGTTTTGTTTCATGATCATTTCTAGGTCATTCTCTAAGTGTTTTTGCATATCACAATGTGTTTTCAAATGCTTCGTATTTCTTAGCTTTGCATTAATAATCAATAGCCTCCTTTAATTTTCTACATTTAGATCATCTCATCTAGGTATATTGCATCTATATCACATTAATCTTTGAATGTTTACATTACATTTTGGCCCATCTTTAGAAAGTCCTTGGAGGCCACAATCTTTGTATACATTTATTATCTCTAAATTTTTGAATGTGGCAATGATGTATGGAAAGTTACAAAAAATATTAGTTGTGTTCAACTAAAACTTGTCAGAAGTCATATTTTGTGTTCATCATCTCGTAAAGTTCAATAAAATGTGATTTTTTTATCAGGGTGGGTGAATTTTACTATAGGGATTTATTTCACCCCAACTATCTCAATCATTATTGGATACACTATTTTGGTGTAGTCTCTTAAGAGCTCTAAGTTCCAAAAATTTCCAAACTATGATAATTTTTTTCATGGAATTTGTGGAACCCAATAATGTTCCCTCTAAACCTACATCTTCATGGAGGGTACTTCCAAAATAACCTCTCTCAATTTTTTATGATCTCTAAACCATTTGACCATGGCAATGATTTGTGAAAATTTTCAAAAAGCATCATTTGAGCTCAACTAAAAGTTATTAAGAGAAATATTTTTATTTGTCTCATTAGGCTCAATCCACTACATCTTCATCATTAGCTATCAACATTTTCATCAGTATCTTCATCATTTCTATTACTATATTCAAGATAAACACCTGGAACAATAGCACTATTGTCTTCACATTCTTCATTATTCACTTTAGTAGCATACTCCATTGATTGAAAACTCAAATCACATTCCAAGTATCTTTCCAATACAATTTGTCCATCCATTTGTGAGCAATTGGTACTATGGATGCTTGAATCATTGCATCCCTCAAGTAATTGCAGTATTTTTGGATTATCCCCATAAGAGCAATTATATTCTTGAGAGTCAAAATTTTTGATCTCATCCTAATCTTTAATCCTACCTACAACATCAGTCCCAAATGTGAAAAACTCATAAGCACTACTTTCAAAAGATTTATCAGTGTACCGCTCTGTTCACTCATGACCATATCCTGACTAGGCATCAAATGCTTCATTAGAATCCTCAAAGAGTGGATTATCCTTGCACCAATAAGGATCATCACTTCTATTAGCTGGTGGGGATGGAGGCTCATCAAATAAAGGATTATCCACTATCTTCATTGTTGTCATAGAGGCCTCAACCTCCTCAGCATGAAGATATAAATCTTGCAAATCATCATTGTTACCAATTTTTCACTACAACTCAACTGGTGGAGCTGATTAAATTTTGTTATATCTTTAAGTGGAAATATAGTTATTTTTTGCATGTGCATTAAGTGCTTTTTGCACCATATTTATCAAGTACCAGTTGTGCAAATGTTTTGAGAAAACTAAGTTTCAAAAGTATTGCTCAAATGCTTTACAAACCAAATGGAGTACAAAACTAAATATACAAATGATTAAGCATATCAATTGATTTCATTTATTTCATAATGCTATTAAAAGATTTCATTTGATTGCAAGAATACAAATGATTGTACAACTTTGCATTTTGATGCATTTCTTTCAAAATGGAAATGAAAGAAGAAACTAAAGTATCCACACAAGCTGTGGAGATAACTAAATCATTCATTGCAAGAAATCAAATATACAACTAAAAGAAAGTGAGAAATAACATAGAACATATCCGTCATTTCCTGTATTGTATTTTCAGTGATGGCTTGTAGCTTGCTCCTTCCTATTTCCATTCCTGACTGTACCTGCAAAATATTGAGAAAGGGGTCAATTAAGAGCTTGGGATATGAACTATACTACATGCCCTACTAATAGAGATATATTTCATTCCTTGAAATGTATGAAATTAGCTAAGAATGAAAAGTGCAATAATAAGAGCCTGGAAATGAAACATCACATCATAGAAGCTTTCAAATTTCATTTATTTTGCTAACATTGTTTGTTTCCTATGTAGGTATAGGAAAAGTCATGAAGTTGATCATCTTATGAAGACGTAAAACATGTGGAGTAAAACGGGCTCCCACAAGGGTAGAGCTCGACATGCTGCCCCTTAAACATTATAGATGGGGTTGAGTGAAGGAATACATTATCATGCTCATCTAAGCTAGTCAACTGAAGGAGTAAAAATAGAGTTGCAGTCATTAAAGCAATTAAGCCTATTGTTCATTCATAAAAATCAACTAACATACTATTTTGAAAGCTATAGGTGGACAATAGACTTAATGAGCTTAGTCAATTCAATTAAAGAGTATTATTTTCATACTTGGAGATTTAAAATTGCCATGCTAATTGTATCTTTTTGCCATGGGTATTGTTTGTGCACCCTGTTTCCAAATACTACAAGTATACATTCTCATGATGGTGATAGTGAACAGGAATACATAATGCCTTATTAGTAAAGCTTCTAACAGATGATACAACACATAGTGAGTTTTCATTTTATGATAGTGTTGAGTTGAAAATGCATGTTCTTTTATGAGGCATTCATGTACATTGTATGGGAGGTAACAAGTATAAAGGTAAACATACAAGTGGAGTGGTGAGTGGAGAAAAATTATCAAATGCTACAAGCCCACTCATGAAGGAGTGGAGTGGAATGTATTTCAAATGTTATGAGTAGCAACAATGGCATGAAAGTAAGTATTTTTCCATATTATGACAGTGAACAAGCTGAAAGAGCTTTCGATAGGCATAACATATTTTTCAACACATGAACGACATAAGAGGTAAAGGAAATAGAGAATACAAAATGCTTTAATCTCTGTCAAGCATTTAAATATAAAGCATGTAGCTGCAAATGGAATAAGAAAAAAGTGAAGTGGAAGACTATTTTAGTTCCAGAAGTGTAATTATCATGCTACTACAAGATAACAAAGAGGTTTTCTTTCATTTTCCCAAATGCCCATATGGGGTTTTCATTAAAATGCAAATTCTTCATTATTTTCAGCATACCCACATTGGGTTTTTGACTAAAAATATAGTTTATGCTTGAAATACAAAATTCCATGAGAGGATTTTAAATCAAAATGTTGTTTTCTTCCAAAATACCATTTACCGATGTAAGGGTTTTTTTATAGAAATCAGAATGTAAACAAAATGCCATCATAGGTCAAGCTCAAATTTTGAATGTGTAACAAAATATATAGATTCTTCATTATTTTCAGAATACCCATGTGGGTTTTTTGTCAAAATGCAAAAAATTATACAATACTATCATGGGTCGAGCTCGAGTTTGGAGAGATCACATGATAGAAATTATTTCTTCAAAAGACTATACCTACATGAGGGTTTGTTTCAAAATGTAGAATACACACAATACTCTCATGGGTCGAGCCCAAAAACATTTCAAAATGACCAGTTTGAGCATGAATTGTCGTGGCCTAGAGTGAGCTCTTGGCTCATAAAATTTTCATCAATTTTACAGAAGGAAAAAATCCCATTTTAGTTTCATCAAATCTAAAGATACCTAAATCAAACAACAATAGAAAAGCAAGAATTTCTTTACAAATTTCTATAATCAGGAGTGTACATGGCATGGCCTATGTAATGGCCTATTAATTTACAAGTGGAATCATCCTTTTTGCAGAAATATAAAACTTTCATAAGCTTTCTTTTGAGTGAGAACCAAACATAGAGATAGATCTTACCATTTGCGCCTATAGAAGACCAAGCAAGATGGTGGCCAATCTCTCACAGAGCTTCAACTCATAGATCAATCTCACCCTCATGCTGGCCAGTGAGAAGGTAAATACAGAAATGACAAAGGATGTATCGGATAAATATATTATGGCTACGACCAGTAAGACTTTTATTCTCATCAAAGAAGCCAAGGAATGAAGAGAAGACAAAATAAGCTTACCATGACTTGGAGGCTGAGTATGATCAGAGCTGAAGACAAAAAAGGATCGAATGAAGGCTTGAATGGAGGCTCCAAATCAAAACCATAGCTCATACGTGGCGGCCCTTTCTCAGCAGAGCATTTTTCTCAAAGTCACAAAAGGAAAATGATTCAAATTTAGTGTTTCCTTTCGGTTTTGTCAATTCCTCATGCCCTAATTCGAAAGTGGTTTTCTCATTTAAAAAATAATGCCTTAGTTTTATTATTTGATGCCTTATACGCGCCCTTGGTCGAGCTTTATGGGGGGGTGTTCACATTATGATTTGCTTAAGTCTTTAGGCTGGTTTGATAAATATTTCATGGCTTAAGGATTTAGAATTTTTGTGTCAATATTTCCTTAGTCAAGGATGGATAATGACACATGCCTTAGGTTTTAATTGATTTTCAGAAAAATCAATTAGAATATAAATGATAATTTACTTTTTCCTTGGAGGATAAACTTTCATGCCTTAGGTTATTTTCAATTGATTTTATAGAAATCAATTATTTAGAGGATAATATCCATATTTTTATTATTTTTTTAAGAAAATCAAATATTATAATGGAGAAATAAGGTTATTATTTTGCAAAAGATTCCCAAAATATTTAATGGCAAAAATAGTCAAATTGAAAAGGTTTAAAGTTTGCAAATATTGTAAAGCAAGAATAAAACAATGCTATATAAATTGTTTGATTTCTTTGCTATTTTTAATAGATTGGTGATTGTTTTTCTCTTGGTCGGATTTGAGCTTCTTGATGAAGAGATAAGGTGTTTCTTTTGCTTTTAAAGCAAAGCAGACCTATTTTTAGGTGCTTTTCAGCATGCATATGCAAAAAGTGTGACTTTTTTGCTTTTGTACCATATTTTTGGGTAGTTTTAGATGCTTTTCCTTGAGCTTTCTTCTTTAGCTTGAATTAGGGTTTTGAGATATACCTTGAAGAAAACTTAGAGTTTTCTAAGTTCAAATTATGGTTTCTTGCTTTGTCACATTCTGAGAGCTTGTAAAATTTTTGTACTTAGTTTCAAACTTTGCCATACTCCTTTAGTTTAATAAAAGAAACATTCCTATCTCCAATTTCTATCTCTATTTACAGTTTTAGTATGATGTCCACATTGTGATTCTATTTATAGATCCTTTTCATGTCCTAATATTGCAGATTATTGATATAAAAAGTTCATTTAATGCAGGTTGCATGCTGTGTTTAAGTCTAAACCTTCATGCAAATCAATTATGTACTAGGTGTTCATGAGATATTTGTTGGAGTTAAAATGACACTGAGAGGGGGGGGTGAATCAGTGACATAACATATTTGACCAATTTTCAAAATTTCAAAAACATAGCTCACATTTGATCTCAATATTACTCTGATTAATGCATTCATGAGTTGAATGTAATCATTCATAAACATAATTGAGAAAAGTAATAATCCCAACAGTGAACTGAAACAACAACAGTGTAAAGTTGTGAGAACACAGAAGAACAAAGAGACACAAAAAATTTCCAAGTGGAAAACCCTCCTAGGGTATAAAAACCACTCCCAAAATGCCTTCTAGGCTTAATCTTTTAATCAATTGTTCACAATGCCTTATAGGCTGATTTTTGAGCACCCACTCAAGGAGCACTAACCCCTCATTTAGAGATATCTATCTCAAGGAGTACCAACCCCTCAAATTATGATTTGAACAACAATAATAACTTAGAGGATTTCTTTGTTTTCATTTAAGCACAGATTTCTCTATTTTCTCGTCTACAGAATAACTTAAAGATTCAATAATTGAATCCCTAAAATACTACATAGAGAAGAAATTTACAATCTCTGCATCTTGTTATTTAGATTTTATTGCAGAGTTTATCCATACATTTTTATACAACCAAGGAATGATAATCTCATAATTACAACAACAGCAGCAAAAAAGAGTTTTCTACTTCTATTTATACATCTGCCAGATATGTAACTGTCTTCAAGAGTAACGACAGAACAACCAACCTAGCTAAGAGCCGTTCTCAACAAATTTGTAACGTATGAGTTCATTTTATTGCTTAAAAAGCACAGCTGTCCACCACAGAAAAACATAACCACTAATGCATGAATGGCATACTCAGTTAGATAATCATATTGACTGAGATGCAGAGAGCAATTAAAATAAAATTGTGATTATAAACCAACATGTGCAGCATGAAATGCATAAATAAAAATACCAAACAAATCTGTACCTTCCATGGCTCCATCAACCACTGTCAAGCTTCCAGCCAAAGAGTCGTATCAATCATAGCAGCCATACCATTCATTTCTGAACCAAAAATGAACTTCATCCTGAAAATGCTGTTACAGCCAGCAACAATAGAGACTAAAACATTCATGATGGTGGCCAGGCTAGGGTTTGATACCCAGCTAAAAGAATAAACTCAATAATTTTTCCCTATTCCTTTTTATTTCCATTGATGACACATTATGTTGAAGGCAACTTTAATGTCACCAGACAACCTTATGTTTGTCACTTTCACCAAGACCCATCAGAGTCAGGAGAAGTCATTACAAATACATAATGTCATGCCGAGAGCTCATGACATCCTTCTGGTCGATGAGACAAAAAGGTTCTCTCACCGAAAAGAAACCATCATTCCCTATCACTATAGCTTTTGATATCGGAGAGACATCATATAGATCAACTTTGTTATACTGAAAGTCATTCATTTGACTTTGTTGACAAGACACACCATCCTTGCCATGACCTCACATTGATAAAAGAGTCTCACCGAAAAGACTTTTCAATTCTTATGAGTCATTGTAACCTATAACCTTTGGGGAGACCTCTCGGAGAATACTCTGTCACACCAAAAAAAGCCTTATCCACTGAGTCGCTGAGACAATGCCAATCTCTCGCCGAACGCACTTCATAAGACTTAGTCAGCAAGACAAAAGAGTTTGCTATTACATTCCACTGAAGCAAAAAGCTTTCCGATACACATCCATCCACCACCGGTTGGTGTGACATTGCATATTCGTTATAACCTCACGTTGAAGCCTTAAGCTCTTGCCGATGAGTTTCCATTTAATCTCCAATCGGTGTGACATACCAATATCGCTGAGACCACATACTGATGGAATAACATATGCCAATAGAGATCACTTTCAGTCACCGAAACAAAAGACAAGTCGTGGAAACAAGATCTTTCTTGTGCCGGTTGCCAAGACACAAAAATGCTCAATGAAACAACATGTCGATAGGGATTTCTTACGCCGATGAACCACCTTTTGAGTTAGTTGGTGAGACTTGGCTCATTCGGTAAGACCTCCTAGCGGTGAACATAACTCATGCCAATAGACCTTTCCACTATCGCCAAGACAATGAGAACGTCATGCCGAAGGCAGCCTATATGTAAAATTCAATCGACATGACATTAGAAATGTCTTGCCAATAGGCAACATAGACATTTCAAAGTGGATTGGGGAGACCCTGCCATACTCATGCCGATATGTGTAAGCCCGAATGAGAAACAACCAATACCTATGATATGCAAAAAGAACCATCCTGACAAGGAAACCAATTTAAAGAGATTTTGGCATCAAGGAAAAACCATAAACACAACTGAGATCCAACAAACTCCCCCTTTTTCCTTGATGGAAAAACACAAATGACTCCCCCTTTTTGCCTCAATGACAAAGAATAGAAGAGAAGAATGTTCATTTCCATGAAACACAACTAAGAAGCCAACCAAAATATCATGAGAAACAGTTGCAAAAAAAAAGTAGTAGTGCAACAACCAAGATTGTAGGAGAGTTGTAAGTGAATGAAAAATATTTAACTTGCTCCCCCTAAACACTACTTTGGAGATTCAGTGAAGTAATGATTGAGAGATAACTCCCAATCGAAGTCTCAACCTTTTGAATAACTCTTTTGCTAAGGGCTTACTAAAAATATCAGCCACCTGAACTTGAGATCCAACAAATTGTAAGTAGACTTCATTAGCCAAAACCTTTTCTTGAAGAAAGTGAAACTTGATAGCAATATGTTTAGTACGAGAGTGCATAACATGATTTTTTGAAATATTTATGGCACTAGTGTTATCACAAAGAATGGAAACAAGTTTAGAAACATCAATACCCATATCTGAAAGAGTTTGACTCATCCACAGTACTTGAGTACAACATGAAGTGGCAACAATGTATTCTGCTTCAGCAGTAGAGAGAGAAAAAAATACTTGTTTCTTTCTATGCCATGCCACTAAATGATCACCAAGAAAGAATGTAGCACCACTGGTACTTTTCCTATCATCCAAACAACCAGCCCAGTCAGCATCAGTATAAGCAATCAAAGAGAAATCATTGCTTCTAGGATACCAAAGACCACAATCAAGAGTTCCCTGAATATATTTAAAAATCCTTTTAACAGCAGTGACATGGGATTCTTTAGGTGATGCCTGAAACCGTGCAATAGTGCAAACTACTTGCATAATGTTAGGTCGAGAAGCAGTTTTTCCATACCAAAGTTCATAAGGGGTGTGTTTAGATTTCACCCTAAGCTACACTCTATTCAAAATGTATACAATTGTATGAGCAACTTCTTTCAAATACATATTAGACAACTTAGCTTCAACTAGCATGGTTCTAGCCATTTCTTTTACAGTTCTATTTTTACGTTCAACTACCCCATTTTGTTGAGGTGTTTTAGTTGCAGCATACTACCTTTTAATACTGTGTTGTTCATAGTAATCAATAAACTCTTGAGAGGTGAACTCACCTCCTTTGTTTGATCAAAGGCATTTGAGTTTCAGATTAGATTCCTTCTCAACCAATTTATGAAAGATTTTAAACCTTTCAAAGGTTTCTGATTTGTGCTTAAGAAATGTGATCCAAACCATTCTAGTATAATCATCCACAAATAGCATAAAGTACCTTTCACCATTAATAGACCTTCTTCTGGTTGGTCCACATAAATCAGTATGCAGAAGCTAGAAAGGTTTTGAAGAAGAATGTTCTTTTGTCTTGAAGCTGATTTTAGTTTGTTTACCACTTAAGCATTCTTTGCACATAGAGTTTTCTGGCTTGCTAAGAACTGGTAGACCTCTAACATTCTGATTTTTACTAATTCTAACAAGATTTTCAAAATTTATGTGTCCTAATCTTTTATGCCATAACCAATTCTCTTCAATTTGGCCCATTAGACACATACCTTGATTATTGTCATTGCATGATGAGTCAAGAAGATTGTACACATTTCCTTTTGTCCTCCTTCCAGCTACAACAACCTTTCCAAGTTTGTTCTTAATCTCACATCCTTGCAAAGTGAAGAGAACATGATAACCACTATCAAAGATTTGACTAACACTTAGAAGATTGTGTTTGAGACCTTCCACATAGTACACATTATAGATAGGAGTGTCTTCATTCAAAAGGAGTGAACCTCTACCTTTAATTTGAATACCAGAGTTATCACCAAACTTAACATATCCACCTACATAATCTTCAAGATTTATAAAATTATCCTTGTCGCCAGTCATATGGTTAGAACATCCATTGTCTAGGACCCATAAGTCCTTTCTCTTGGAATGAAAACTAGTTTGAACCAACATAGTTTGTTCAATGTTGTTAACAGTCTTAGGTTTCCAAATTTTTTTTTTTTTGGTTGTTTCTAAATTGTTTGACAGAATGTCCCAAAGTATTGCATTTAAAACATTTGATCTATCTAACAAAACCATAGTGTTGCCTAAGACCAAACCTGGGAATTCCAGGATTCATAACCCTACAAGTGCTCACCTTATGGCCAAATTTGTTGTAGAAAAAACAATAACCATAGAAGAAAGGATTGACTTTGTATGAAGATCTATTACCTCTTAAAGACTGAACATGATCCTTACCAAATTTTGAGTGATTTGAACCTGAACCTTTGACTTCAAAAGAGTTGTTTTATTTTGCATTGTCATTTGAGCATTCACCCTTTTCAAAATCAATATCAGTTTTATCTTTGTACATTTTTTGCTTGCTGAGCATCTCATTCAGTTTTAGAGTGCTTTCATATTTTCCAATTTCCTTCCTAAGACAGACTACTTCTTGTTCCAGTTTTTTTATTTCTTGATCTTTGCAGCTTACAGTCACTCAAAGACAGTCCTCAACTCTTTTAGCTTCTTCAAGCTGAGTTTTCAGAGAGACCATTTCTTGATCGGGTTTATGTTCTTGAGCAAGAACTTGTTTTTTGAGTTTTCTGACCTCTTGTAAAGCACATTTCAGCTCACTTTCAAGATCTACCTCAGATTCTTCAACATCAATAGTGTTTGAATCATTTTGCTGAGTAACTTCAGCCATGAAAAAGTTTCATCTTCTTCAACTGATGAATCTTCAAACTCAATATCAGATTCATCCTTACTAAATAGACTTTTCTTCTTTTTGAAATAGAATTTTCGATTAGGTTTGAAGGCCTTCTTCTTAGGCTATTTTTTCAGTTGTCTCGTTGTCACAGATTTGAACATCATATGGACACTTTGCAGCAAAGTGACCTATTTTTCCATAGTTAAAACATTTAAAGGGAATTTTTCCCTTATATTTTTTTGATCTCTTTTTAAATCTTCTAACAAAATGGGATTCTTTAGAATCTGACAACTCTGATTCACTGACTTCAACTTTTTCTTTCTTTTCAGTGTTAAAGGCAGTTTCTTTTCCTATTGAATTGTTTTTTCCAGTTCTCATTTCATAGGTAGTAAGTATTCCTTGCATTCTGTCTAAGGTAAGCTAATCAAAGTGTTTCTTTTCTTCTATGGTTGAAACCTTAGATTCAAATTTGGATGGTAAGGTTCTAACTACCTTTGTGACCACATCAAATTCATTAACATCTTGACCTAGACCTTTCATTGCATTGACAACTTCATCAACTCTTAGGAAATATTCAGCTAATTTTTCATCATCCTTCATTTTCAACTCCTTAAACTGATGTTTGAGTGTAATGATTTTTGATAGCTTGAATTTCTCATTCCCTTGATATATAGTTTCAATTTTTTCCCAGATATCATGAGCAGATTTGCAATGCATGACTTTAATGAACACATCTTTAGTTAACCCACACAAGATGACATGCTTAGCTCTGGAATTTGTTTCATACCTCTTTTTTTTTAGTAGGATCAGTGGGAATAGAGGCTGGTACATTGTAAGCATTTATAACCATGCTCCAAACATCAACATCAAAAGAAATAATAAAAGCTTCCATTCTGATTTTCCAGAACACATAATTTGTTCCATCAAATAACAGAGCTCAGGTTATAGAGGCACCGTCTTGAGAATGTGCCATTAAAAACAAACTCCAAAACCAAGATCAATCCAAGGTGATTAAAACCTATCATAGGACCCTACGCTCTAATACCAATTGTTGGAGTTAAAATGACACTGAGAGGGGGGGGTGAATCAGTGACAACCAATTTGACCAATTTTCAAAATTTTAAAAACATAGCTCACATTTGATCTCAATATTACTCTGATTAATGCATTCATGAGTTGAATGTAATCATTCATAAATAGAATTGAGAAAAGTAATAATCCCAATAGTGAACTAAAACAACAAAAACATTGTAAAGCTATGAGAACATAGAAGAACAAAGAGACACAAAAATTTTCCGAGTGGAAAACCCTCCTGGGGTATAAAAACCACTCCCGAAATGGCTTCTAGGCTTAATCTTTTAATCAACTATTCACAATGCCTTATAGGCTAACTTTTGAGCACCCACTCAAGGAGCACCAACCCCTCATTTAGAGATATCTATCTCAAGGAGGACCAACCCCTCAAATTATGATTTGAACAACAATAATAACTCAGAGCATTTCTCTATTTTTAGTTAACAACATATTTCTCTATTTTCTTGTCTATAGAATACCTTAAAGATTCAATAATTGAATCCCTAAAATACTACATAGAGAAGAAATTTACAATCTCTACATCTTGTTATTCAGATTTTATTGCAGAGTTTATCCATACATTTTCATATAGCCAAGGAATGATAATCTCCGAATTACAACATCAACAGCAGAAAAGAGTTTTTTGTTTCTATTTATACATCTGCCAGATAGGTAACTATCTTCAGGAGTAACGACAAAATAACCAACCCAGCTAAGAGCCATTCTCAACAAATTTGTAATGTATGAGTTCATTTTATTGCTTAAAAAGCATAACTGTCCACCATAGAAAACATAACCTCTAATGCATGAATGACATACTCAGTTAGGGAATCATATTGATTGAGATACAGAGAGCAGTTAATATAAAATTATGATTATAAACTAGTATGTGTAGCATGAAACAAATAAATAAAAATACCAGACAAATATATTACTTCCATGGCTCCATCAACCACTGTCGAGCTTCCAGCCAGAGAGCCGTATCAATCATAACAGCCATACCATTCATTTCTGAACCAAAAATGAACTTCATCCTGAAAATGTCATTACAGCCGGCAACAATAGAGACTAAAACATTCATGATGGTGGCTAGGCTAGGGTTCGATACCTAGCTAAAAGAATAAACTCAATAAGTTTTCCCTATTCCTTTTTATTTCCATTGATGACACATTATGCCGAAGGCAACTTTAACATTGCTAGACAACCTTATGTTTATCGCTTTCACCAAGACCCATCAGAGTTGGGAGAATCATAATGAATACATAATGTCACACTGAGAGCTCATGACATCCTTCTGGTCGATGAGACAAAAAGCTTCTCTCACCAAAAAGAAACCATCATTCGCTATCGCTATAACTTTTGATATCGGAGAGACATCATATATAACAACTTTGTTATACTGAAAGTCATTCATTTGACTTTGTTGAAAAGATACACCATCCTCACCATGACCTCACATTGATGAAAGAGTCTCATCGAAAAGAATTTTCAATTCTTATGAGTCGCTGTAACCTACAACCTTCAGGGAGACCTCTCAGAGAACACTCTGTCACACCAAAAAAATCTTTATCCACTGAGTCACTAAGACAATGCCAATCTCTCACTGAACGCACTTCATAAGACTTAGTTGACAAGACCAAAGAGTTCGCTATTACATTCCACCAAAGCAAAACTCTTGCCAATACGCATCCATCCACCACTAGTCAGTGTGACATTGCATGTTCGTTATAACCTCACACCGAAGCCTTAAGCTCTTGCTGATGAGTTTCCATTTAATCTCCGATCAGTGTGACATACCAATATTGCTGAGACCACATACTGACAAAATAACATATGCCAATAGAGATCGCTTTCAGTCGCCGAAACAAAAGATAAGTCTTGCCAAAAAAATCTTTCTTGTGCCGATTGCCAAGACACAAAAACGCTCGATGAAACAACATGCCGATAGGGATTTCTTATGCCGATGAACCACCTTATGAGTTAGTTGGTGAGACTCGACTCATTTGGTAAGACCTCCCAGCAGTGAACACAACTCAAGCTGATAGACCTTTCCATTGTCGCCAAGACAACGGGAACGTCACGCCGAAGGCAGCCTGTATGTAAAATTCAATCGACATGACATCAGAAATGTCTTGCTGATAGGCAACACAAACATTTCAAAGTGGTTCAGGGAGACCCTGCCATACTCATGCCAATATGTGTAAGCCCAAATGAGAAACAACCAATACCTGTCATATGCAAAAAGAACCATCCTAACAAGGAAACCAACTGAAAGAGATTTTGTCATCAAGGACAAACCATAAACACAACTGAGATCCAACAAGATTGTGAATTCATTGTTGTTTTATGAAGACTGTTTGTGGGTAGAATATCAAAGTCACCATTAAGTTTTGGAATCATATTAGATAAGTTTTACATTTCAGTCATTTTTTCTATCCATTTTCCCATAAAGTTATTTAGAATAGGATTCATCATTCAGGGAACCAACTCACTCTAGAGATTCCCTTTTCACATAGATCACCCACATCTGAAAAAGTGTTTCCATGTTTCAACAGATAGTTTGATTTATGCAAATCTAACAAAGGGCACATGTCTGATTGACAACAATCATCACAGTCAAAATAAAAATAATCACTTGAAGAGCATATAGAATTATCTTTGACCCCTCTCACATCATTCTTATTCAGACACATTTACTCACATTTCGAGAACTCTCCAAATGAAGAAAATTTTTCACTCCTAAGCAAACAAGTATTCCCATTGTTATCAACATATCTCCTGTTTGAAGTAAAATATTCAATTCCTACTCCATGAGAAGAATCATGATCATTAGAGGAATGATATGAATCAATGCCATCATAACTACCACAACATGAAAACTCACTAATACTGAGACTACATTCAGGTTCATCACACTGAATATGTAAACTTTCATTTTCAATACCTTGATCATTGGTTTGTGAAAAGGAATCATCAACATTAGCACCATTTCTATTGATCAAATCATGACATGGGATAACTTCTTGTACCTCTTCCATTACATCACTATTCAAGACCTCCCAAGGAAATAAGTCAGGCACATCCCTTCTATTATCGTTTTGTGTATCTTGATCTCCATCACTGTTGTACTGATCTGCAAATGTCATTTGTGAATTGATTACAATCATTATATTCTTCCATACAACATAATGGATGGTTGGATTGCCCCCCATCCTTACATAAAGGAGAAGTTGCAAGATCCCAAACCTAGATTTGGCTCACCTTTTGGGTTGATAGTTACTTCATGGTTTGGATCTCATTCCTTGAATGAAATAGGGAAAAATAGGGTCACATAATAGTCCCTCCTTTTTCTAAGTTTCATTTTGGTGAAACCAACTTTTGAACATCCTAGTTCCTAATTTGTGCATTCAAGCCCTAGATCTTAGTCTACAATAGTTTACATTACATTTGCATTAGTTGCATTGCATTTATGGTTCTTTAATTTCACATTAGTGGACATCGCATTTAGGATAAATTTACATGTTTTCATTCCTTATATTCACTAAAAATGAAAAAATTTGCATTATATATGAGTTTTTTTTGCATTGAAATCATCATTCAATCATTTAGATTCATATTGCACATTAAAAATTATATTTAGAGACTTGACATCTAGAAAATTTGTTACAGAATTGACTATTACAGACTTGAAACAACAAACACATAGGATTAACTTAGAAAAAAAGTCAAATTTAACAAACCCTAATCTGGGACCCATTTGCCATAGGGTGAATGAGTCCCTATACACACCTATTTAGCCAATTTTTTGTGTGATTTTTGGTGTCTAATTTACATTTTTTTTCCTTGTTATCAAACCCTAATCTGGGACCCATTCACCATAGGGTGAATGAGTCCATGTATAGATTTTAGCATTAAAAATTCTGAGTGATTTTTAGTTTCTGGTATGCATTTATGTTTCTGTTGGTAGATCTGGGAAGTAGTCTTCCGAAATAGTTTGTCTTTGCATTTAACTTTTTTCTCATTTAGTTAGATTTTGTAGCAATGGGAAAATAATTTCTTGCATATTTTAGTTAAAAATAACATTCGATTTATGCAATTTTATTTCATTAGATACATTAGTTTATATTTTTCAATCATTAGAAAACATCAAACAAGACCCTTGGAGAACACATAGTTATTTGATTAAATGTCTAATGATAGTTTCCCTATTGATATTCATCTTAGATATGGATCTAATGTTTCATGTTATGAATGATTTTAAAACTCTAAAGAATTTATCATCCCTAAGGTCTATTGCATTTGCACTTTGTTTATCCTTATAATCATTGCCATAGTTCTATACTTTGTCCATAAGTGAGTTAGCCCAAAGTATTATAAGCCATCGACGAAATATTAAGAATAGATTTGGAGCTTAAACCTGCCTAGTAGATCGTGCATAGCTATGGACCAACAATAAGACTATAAATCTCTTGTTGAAGTTGACAAACATGCATGGAAGGGTGAACAATAAGATAGAAAACGTAGCAACAAAAGGATCAAAATGCACAAGTAAGTTCTAATCTCTCTGTAATGGCTAGGCAAAGGTCAATGAATGCAAGTATCTCTCTCTCTTTTGTCATACATAACTACTTTGAGGAGAAAGAGGAATATGTAGATGAAAAGGGAAATTTCAAGTTTCCATATGTCACGATATCATATCTCTATCTTGAAAAAGGCATAATAGCTAAATCAATGCATACTGTTAGAAAATCTAAATTAAATCTTAAAGTGTCTGGAATTGGGATTTGTCCTGTCTATCTTTCATTTTTTACTTCTTGATGATATTAAAATATGGAGAGAAAAAGGGTATTTCCATGTTCATTTCTCATATGTAGATATCATAGTCCATCTGCATTTAAACTATGATATAGGGGAAAAATATTTTGGTAGTCTCATTGATACTCGGTGCACTATATATGGGACTAGGCTGTTATAGCTTAATTTAGTGGAATCCTTACCAAAGCCTCTGATGAACAAAAAGGAGGTTATGGTCGCATTTCTGTCATACCAAACTTCACCATTAGTTTAGAAGATAAATATGTACAGTTTTCTTTTTTTCTTCTTTTACAAGTTAATGGTGTTGAGCGTCAACCTAATTCTATCTATGCTACAATTAGTGGATGTTATATATATGGATTATTGAATATTGTGTTTCCACCATCAAATTTTCTAGTTAGGGTAAGTTACCCAGAAGGAAACTCAAACATTCTTGATTTTGGCTGACACATTAACCATGAAGGATTTGATATTGGTTTCCCTATTATTGAAAATTGATTAACCAATCACAACCTAGATTCCAAGAACTCCCTACCCCATCTCATAGTTTTTGGTCCAGTAAGCTCTATGTATAGAGTCAAAGACTTTTGAGCATTAATCTTAGATCTCTGCCTAATGAAATTGTTTTTGAGCAACCTGAAGCCTCCACTAGTAGTAGACCTAGCCTGTCCAAAAGGTCTTACTCTTTGTCAAGAAATTTCCCAAGTACTTCCAATAATCCATACATAGACTATAATCCTGAAGAAGAACTAGGATCATTAGATAGTCATTTACCTCTATACAAGCCACCCTCCATTTATCCCTATCCTTCAAGAGCTTCGTTGGCTACACTCTCTGACTTAACCAGTAATCCTGAGCTGATGGATATATTAGCTAGACAAGTCAGCAAAAAACTAGCCTTGACTCCCAAGGAAGAGGGACAACAAGATAAAAAAGGAAAAGGAGTCAAAATCACCAAGATGGGTGAAAAAGGTTGCATGATGAAAGAAAAGCTTCCTCAACAAGGAGCTGAAAAGAAAAGTATCTATAAAATGGAAATTAAGGGAAAAGACCAAGAAGACATAGGCTATGAACCTGGTAGATGGGCAACCCCTGAGACATTTACAGTTGTTAATCCAGATAAACAACTTTCGGGTAGATATGAAGCCATACTTCATGTTGATTTGGGAGAGAAACAAAAAAGCTCTAAACCATAGAGAAATTGGCTAGCCTAGTGGATGATATCCACACAAGATAATATTGATGATATGGCAATAAACATTAGAAGTGTTGGAAATAATTGTCTAAAGACTCAAATTGGGCTTAATAATGTATCTTCCACCCAAGGTAAAATTAGTTCTTCTATCACAAAGGTTGAGCAACACTCTTCTTCTAGTATAAGCAACCTTTCTAGTTTCAACTACCAAATAAGTCAGACACAACAGGATCTTAGAACTATAGTAACCAACTAGACTCATCAAGATAGTTATATAACATCCATTTATGATAACTAGAAGCATTTTGAAAATGCCAGAAAACAAGATGTGGAAGATCAAAAAATAATTATAGATGTTGTAGCCAGAAAGTTAGAAAAGATTCGGCTAGTAGCTAAGAAAATTAGAAAAACACAAATTGGTCAAGACAGTTCTAAGGAAGAAGAAAAAGAAAGGAAAGGCAAAACACAAGAGCAACCAGTCCCAAAAACAAAAAAGAATAATAGTGTAGAGAAGAACAAGAAAATAGGAAAAAGAGGAAATCATTGAAACATTTGCTTAAGGAACTCATCCATCTACACAAATGTCCATGCCCAAAGTCAAAGAACATAGTTTAGCCAATAATGAAGAACAAGGAAAAATACATGATTGGTTGCAAAAACTAGAAGTAGAAGAAAAAATACAACCTATGTACATGGATGAACTTGGTTTTTCCAACAAAGAGTCCAAAGAAGAGGAGTCATTTGATGTAAATACCTTTGATGTTTCTACTAGTGAATCTGAATTTTTTGTAAATAATAATAAAGATAATCTTAAGGAGTTAGAATTGTATTTTTTTATTATAATAATTTGCAAGAGGTTGAGCCTTGGGGATCTATGAAGAAAATTGCTAATTTTGATATTGAGATGAAGGATGCAGTAATAGAAAATGCTAAGCCCTAACAACTTAGGCCATTTGATGTGAGTTGATATATTCTCAATATTGATTAAATTGTGGATCCCTCTGATACTATTTTCACTTGGGAAGATACACTTGAAAACATGTTTGACAGGAGTGGTCCTTGGAATGAACCTGCCAAATTTTTGTATGCAGTCAAATTATTGTCTGGAAAACTGAAAAACTAGTGAAAAAACCTACCTGATCATGGTAAAAGAACTCCCCTAGATGAAACCACTAATGATGTCAAACAAAAGGACATGGGGAAGTATGATATATTCTCTACGGGTTTTGAAGAATTCAGGTCTTTATTAATTGATCTTTTCTATGGTAAAACTTGAAATGAAATAACTGAAGCCAATAAGATACTACAAACTCTGAAGTTAAAATTTTTGGCCGAGTTTCACTCACACAATTTAGTCTTTGAAGCCTTCATGATAGCAGCCAATAAATTACATTACCTAACCACTGAAAAATATTATTTGAATTCATTACCTTGTGGTTTAGGAACTTGGGCAAAAGACTATATTATAAGAAAAGAGCATAAGACAGTAGAAGAATGTACTTTTTCAGAATTAAAAGGAGTGATTTGCTACAAGCTTGAAAAACAATGCTTATTAGGATCTTTGCAAGCCAATAACGAGGAATACAACTATACTTGCAATCTAAAAGGGTTTTGTGATTTACCACCTGCCAACCAGATTGCAGATTTCCAATAGCTTAAACAATTTAGAAGGGAAAGCTATGGTAAAAAATGCAAATGAAAAAAGTTCCCCCAAAATAGGTATGAAGGAGAACATACATTCAAAAGAAGTAAATTTGGAAAGCATGGTAAAAGAAGATATAAGGTGGTTCCATACAAAAGAAAAACATTTTCTAAACAAACACCACCATACTTATTAAAGAAAAGAAATAGGAAGGTCCCTAAAGGACTCAAATGTTTTATTTGTAAAGGACCTCACTATGCAATAAATTTTCCAAAGAAGTTAAATCTTGGTACAAAAATTTATGCAATGTTTGAATATGAAAACTAGGATTGGGAAATAGTAAATAGTAAAGATGTTTCCCTTGATATGGATAATTTGTATGAATTACTTGAAATTGTTCCTGATACTAGCTATATGATGAGATTTAAGGATCTTAAGGATAGGAAAAGACATTATGAGAAAATAAGGTCATCTTCTAAATCAGAGTCTCCTTTTAAAGAAGAAGAAGATTACTTGGTTTCCCTACTTAAATACACTCTAGAAGATGTCAAGCTTAAAAATAAAATTGAGAAATCCAAAGATCCTTATAAGACTACAAGAACAAAAGAAGAAAGGAAAAATGTTGTAAAACATCATTTGAAATCATTGAAGAAATTGAAGTTAGAAAAAGAACTCTAGAAGCAATTGAAATTGCAAAAGAAACCCAAGAAAGGACCGACTAAAGATATTGACCATGGTTACAAAATCCCACCATGGAAAAAAGACAAAACATTTTCGTCTAAGCATAAAGAAAGATCTGCATACACTGATATTATTGTTGTTTTTAAGAAAATACACCTTATCATGGATAACATAGCTGATCTTAAATGTGTCATTACAACTGAACAAAAAGAATTGAGAAATATTTCTACCACTGTGGGAGAAATCAAAGATATTTTTTTCAAAGCTGACCAACAGTTAGAGGAACAAAATTATGAACAATCAAAAACTAAGCAAGAAGAGACAGAGGAAGAAAGCATCAATAGTAGCTATAGTTTGGTTCATAATATAAAGGAAAAATTTGCATCTCTATTACTGGCTAATAATGGTAATTATATCAAGATTAACTTTTGTTGTCCAAGTTTCAAGAAGATTCCAATGGATGCTTTTGTGGACACTGGATCTTCTAGGTCATTGGCTAAAACAAATGCTATACCTCCAGAATATTGGAAGCTTTGACCAAACCTACCACAGGGTTATGCTGTTAATGGAGAAAGAATTCATATGGGTAGACGTGCACAGGATGCACATGTGGAAATAATGGGTAAGATGTTTGTAACTGATTTTATTGAATATAATGATCTTGAAGATGATGTTTTGCTAGGTTTTATATTTCTTACTAAATATGAACTACTTTACTTTTGGAAGCATAAAATCTCTTTGAGACATAAGGAAAATCAGGTAGAAATACCTACAATTAAAACAGTCAATCAAAAGTTTGAAAATAGTGGGAGAAAAGAGAAAAAAGAGTCAATTAAAGAACTAATAGAATCATCTATGAAAATGTTTACTGAAATCAAGAACAAATTTGAGAAAGATTGTTGCAGTATGAACCCATTACAATTCTAGTCACAAGAGCACAAAGAATGTGAAATCCAGATTAGACCAGAATGTCAATCTGTCATTCCACATGAGCCTGCCTATTTAATGACCCTGGAAAAAGTTAAAGAAATGGAAAAATACTTGAATGAGCTTCTTGAAGGCCATTTCATCAAACCAAGAAAAATTCCATTCTCATACCCAACATTTTTGGTAAACAAGACAATTGAGCAACAAAGAGGTAAAAAATTATTTGGTATTAATAATAAGCCTCTTAATGACATCATTCTTCCATTTAATTATCCAATTCCATTTAGCTCAAATTTGATTTGATGAGCAACAAATAAGAAAGTGTTTTCTAAGTTTGACTAGAAATCTGGATTTTGGAAAATAAAGGTTAAAGACTCAGAAATGTACAGAATTGCATTTTTCTTGCCTCTGGGCTTATATGAATGGAATGTTATGCCATTTGGTCTCTATACAATACCTGCTTATTTCCAAAGAATAATGGACTAGGCATTAAAACATTTAAAGGATTTTTGTGTAGTCTCTATTGATGATATCCTTGTTTTTTCTAATTTAGAAATTGATCATTTGCAACACTTGGAGGAGCTCTATACAACTATCAGAAAACATGGAATATGTTTGACTGCTAAGAAAATGATAATTGGTCAACCTCAGGTAGATTCCCTTGGTCTTCACCTTAATAGGGGAAAAGTCTAATTCTGCAGTGTATCCAAGAATTTCCTAATATATTAGAAGATAAAAAGAAAATCCAAAGATTTCTTGGATTCCTGAACTATGTATCCCCTTTTTACAAATGATTGGTAGAAGACAGAAAAGCCATCCAGGAGCATCCCAAAGAAGGGAAAAAGGAAGGATGGTCTTTGAAGGCTACAAAATTAGTTCAAAGGATTAAATCCAAGTGCCAAAATTTTCCTTCTCTTCAAATCCCAACTCCAAATTTACAATTATTTTTGTATACTGATGCCCCTAATATAGGAAGAAGAAGATGGAAAAAGGTGTATCTATGGCTATAAATCCAGAACTTTCACTGACATTGAAAGCTGATACCATATTTATGAAAAAGAAATACTGGCAGCAAAGAAAGGAATGCAAAAATTCAAAAAATTTCTTAAGCCAGTCAAATTTACGGTCCGCACAGATAGTCAAGCAATGAGAAGTTTCTTGAAGAAGAATCCCAACAAAGACATTTCCCAAGGAAGAGTGGCAAGATGGTATATTGAATTCCTTAGTTCTAAAAAGTTTGATATAGAATGGATAAAATGTGAGAATAATCCATTAGTAGATGCCTTAACTAGAGAGTTGGCGTGATCAATCTATATTGGTCTTGTTTTCAGAAATCCTACATTCTACAGGTTAGATGGAACTCCAATGTTTTTCCATGAAGATGATGAGAACCTAGAAGATGAAGAAAAGGAAAGGGTTCTCCCTTACCTACCAGAGGATATAGTTGTAAAACTACTTGAATAATATTTCCTCAACAAATGGCTTCTAGAGCTAAGACAAACTATTCAATACTTCCATGGATAGGGAATAGTCGACTCTGATGAAGAAAAAGACTTCCTAGCACTTCTGGGATTACAAGATGTGCCATTAAGGCACTGGCATAAAATATATGGCTATAATGGTATCAAGACATAATAACCCAGCCACAATAACCTTGGACATAATAACCTATTCATAATAACCCAAGGACAAAATAACCCAGGGTCATGATAACCCATGGACAGAATAACTCGTGGTCAAAATGACCCATGGACATAATAACCTGTGGTCATTTTTTTTTCGTTTCTCTATATTCTTATGGGGATATTCTATCCATGGGTTATTATAACCATGGGTTATGTTGGCTTGGGTTATTATGACCCTGGGTTATTTTTTCCTTGGGTTATTGTGACCAGATTATTTTGTCCAGGGTTATTTTGGCTGGGTTATTATGTCCTGTAATCGAGGATTATTTGGAATGAATTGGTCCAAGAAAAGTAAGATGAATTTTCTTAAATAAATCTTAAGTATGGGTTAATAATCAAAATTACTTTCCACCAAGATTCCTTTGAAGAATACACAAATTTACTTGGTTCAAGGTTCAATGAAGACATGAAGGAATTCTTAGAGCATATCCATCACCAATTATGGAGAAAGATGACTCAGTGCATGGATCAATACTTAACACATTATCCTCACACTAGGTATAATTTTCCCAAAATTGAATTGTATTCACTAGAAGATAGATGGTACCCAAAAGTCAGAATTGAAGACCTAGAGATAACTCTCAAACCTGCAACAATGGCTAGGAGGATCAGAATGGATTGAGCCTATTCCCAAGATTATGTTGTACAAACCTGGATTATGTGTTTAATGCATATACTCAAGATTGAGAATTAGCCTTTGAACCTTTACCAACAAAATTGATGGACCAAATAGCTTTTCCTTGCAGATAACACATGTGCTTGTCTATGCCATGACACCACCCACATTAAGATGTGACAACAAGATGCAACCTTATTTTAAAAATCATGATCCCTGTAGCCACTTGCAGGTGTTAAGTGGGCCCTTTTCACTCACAGGCGTCCAAAAAGTGATTGTCTTTATTTTCCTCCACTATGTTAGTGTTTACGACAGATTGTGTAACAAGTGTCTACTCCATAGTGTAGTAGGTGGTGGGACATGTGTAATCCTCATATGGACGGATTCCAAATTTATTGTAAAATTCCTTGAGGTTACACACTCTATGCCTTCTATAAATTGTTGGTGACCCCTCATTTCAGAAGAATTCTGGATTGGAATCTAGAGTCTAAGTTAAGGTCCCAAGTTCTGAATATGAGATGTATGCTCTCTCCTGCACCTTGAGCGATCTAGATGATCAGAAGTTTGTATGCATGTATGCATGTTGTACTAAAGTTTGCAAGAATAAAATTTAAGCATTTGAATGTTCCGCAAACTGGTATAAGGTCCAAATGAATATTGAAATGTTATGAACATCTATTAGAACATTTAGAAAGCTAATTTTTTCAATGTTAACAAAAGAAAAATACTCTTTATAAAATAATTTAGTTAGTTAATCTGAATAATTGTATTTACATACTTTATATTTGTAGAGTATGAACTATTATATTTTTTGCACCAATGCATGTTTGATTAATTTGTGTTTTTATTTGTAGTGAAAGGATTCTCCTAAATTTGTTGAATATATTTTGGTATAAGGTCCAAATGAATATTGAAAGGCTATGAACATCTATTAGAACATTTAGAAAGCTACTTTTGTCAATGTTAACAAAAGCAAAATACTATTTATAAAATAATTTAGTTAGTTAATTTGAATAAGTATATTTACATACTTTATATTTGTAGAGTATGAACTATTCTATTTTTTGCACTAATGCATGTGTGATTAATTTGTGTTTCTATTTGTAGTGAAAGGATTCTCTTAAATTTTTTAAAAAATTTAGTCAAAATTTTAATAACTACAACAAAGCTTCTAAATAAGCTTTTCAAAGATAAGCCAAACTCAAAATAGCCTATCAAGCCAATTATATAGAATGTAGTTATTAAGAAAATAATTGAACTATCAACCCAAAATATAAATATATGAACTAAAAAGTAATGGTCCATGATCATTAATTATTTACAGGAATCTTTTAATAAAATTGTAATAATATTTTTTAGTTTTTAAAAATTTAAGTTAAGTATATTTAAATAAGCTTAAATGTGATGTTAATAAAGCATTGAGTTGAAATGAAGCTCTTATCTATTACATTCAATCTTTAAAAAATTTCAAACATAAGAAATTGAGATGAAAAAAGAGAATAAAAATAAGAATATCACACCATTAGAATTTGGTTTTGATTGGTGGTATGCAAACAATTTAACAATACACATAGTACACCAATAAAAATATTTTAAAGGGGACATTCCAAGAAAGTTCACGTATTCTCATTTTTTATAATTACAAAGTTAAAAACCCATTGATACATAGCAATATAATCTGTTATGCTTCCTTCGATCTCTCATTTCAATTTCTCAAGTGTTGATCACATTCTAGTCCCATTTCCAATGAATTGTCCATGAGATAGAGGCGCTTCATGGAAGAGGATGCTCAAAATATTAGTGATGTAAGGTATAGTAGTAGATGGGGAAGGGTTGCATGAAACTTAAGTTGAAAATGAATCTGCTCAAATAGATGTGGGAATGCACATTATACCTTTGAAGAAGAAATTGAAAAACAATTGGCTAACCTTAAGAAAATTTGGTTTGACTCCAAAATACTAAGATCAAAAAAATTGAGGGAGAGAAAGAAGTTGAACAATGCAAACAATCGAAACCTTATTCTCATTGCTTTTTCCAATACTTCCAATACCTTATTGCCTTGGCTCTAGTGGCCACATACTCAAGCCTTGAGAATTAGTTCTTCACTACCTTATAATAATACTTTAGGCTAGATAGTAGGGCGCTTTCTTCCATGAATCAACTTCTGGATCCAACTAGTGATAATATTCCAGATAGGAGTTACCATCTCAGGATAAATAGTTGATATTTAATAAACAGTGTGTATGCTTAAAAGCTGCTTGGTATCCATTCACGAACAACGTCAAAGGCATGTGCAGGTACAAAACTTTCATGCAAGATGACACGATTAAACTATGAAGACTGAAACGATGGCAATGGCACACTTTGAGCATGGTATGTACTGGGAGCTCTTTGATTTCCATGAAAACAAGCTTTTTGGTCTGCATTCATGAACAATGTCAAAGGCGTGTGCAGTTCTGTTTTGCATGAAAAATTCCATGCAAAAACTACGAAGAGTGGAATGATGTACGTAACCATTTCTAGTTCTTTTTGTGCTTAATATCACTAAACATCTGTGACTTCGCTTTAAAGTTTTTTTGTTTATTGGAATGCTGTCACTTGTACCTGCAATTGATTATTACATTCCACAATACGAATTATGTTGAATATATTAATTTTAAATAAAAAACTTGCAAACGACAAACTAGAATAATATTACTAACCCCTACTTTATGTGGATGTTGCATATGGTAGAGAATAGCAATGGAAAGGTTTACTGATTATGTAACTTTATTTTTAATTGTTTAAAAAGATCATGGATTTGTTAATTTATTTGGTTTTTCCTTTCTAAAGTTGTTTTAAACAATGAAAATATAAGAATGCTGATATGCTAGCAATTTTTTAAAATAATTATGATGTAACTAATAATTTTAACAAGTAAATTTTTGATACAGTTAAATTTTTTTTTCTTTATAATTATTTAGGTTTGAAGTAAGTGCAAATATCTAAGTATAAATTAATTTAGGTTAAATAATTATAATTAAGAATAACAAATAAAATAACTATAAAATTGATTTTAGAAAGTAAGTGTGATGTAAAAGTATTAATCTTGTTAATCAAATGTATTGTAATACATGTCTTTAGTGAAAATTTTAGAATATATTTTGTCTTTGGATGAAAAATGTGTTTTCCTTATCAATGAAATACTTATGCTCTTCTTTAATATATGACCTAGGTAGGTGGTATTTAAGAATACCTCTAGAGTATTTTCATTGTCTTGCAATGAGATGTGATCTCCTAGGTCAAACCTTACATATATGTAGAAAAATCAAAGATAGTAGGAAAGAACCTTAGAATGATATATGTAGATTTGTTACTCCTTTTAGTTCACCATTTCCCAATGTTTCTCTATTGATTCCTTTAATGCTATAAGATGAGAGAGTATGTGAGAGATGAGATATTGAAAAAATGAATGCAAATGAATATCTTTGAATACTAGCACATAGAATCAAATGTTTCCAAACATGTACTCAATCAACTCAAGGAAAGAAAATAAAATGGATCAATTAGTCAAAATTTAAATTTGAATTTAAAAATGTAAGGGTCAATCGATAATAATGGGGTAAACCCTATGATTATAGAAATGAAAGGCTAGGTGGATAAAGCGTCAAACCCAAATGAATAAATTTTATGTCTAAGGAAGTATATAGATAAGTTTAATAAATTCTCAATGCTCAAATACAATGAATGTATTGAAGTGTGTGGATAAAAGTAAAAACTTGTATCACATTTTTGGCCAATTATATAATTTCTACATTAAGTTTTTTAACCATAAACTACTCGGCCAAAGGGGTTCACCCAAAGCCAAGTGGTGATGACATGGAGACTATGTGGCATAAGCTAATTAGTTTGAAATGTTTCATGCGAAAGTTATTCGATCAAGTAGCTTTCACCCTACACCATCAAATATAAAATTAGAAAAGAATAGGGTCCCATCCACTAAAAAAACTTTAGCCCAAACCTCAATAAATAGTCCATACTCCCAACAACCTTGTAAGGTGACTAGGTTAGTAAGTTTGGCTCATTCATCTTAGTGGCTTAATGTTTCCTTCATTTGGCTCACATATTTTTCTCTATTTCTATAGTAGTAGAACTTGTTGAAGAGTAAACATGTATTTTAATATTTAGGTAAACATGTGAGAATTTAGAAAAATGTACATGTATATATAATTTATAAACATAAAATACATAAAAAAATACAAACTACATTAAATGAAATGAAATCTATTCATTCTTATAAAATATTAATTAGGTATAAATGTTACATGTATATATGACTAGAAAATATGTAAATAACTTAAAGATCTTTGCAAATATAATTGAGATCCTCTTTATCTTTAATTATCTCTAAAACCTTTACATGATCTTCAATAGATAAACTACACTTTTGTTGACCAGGTCACGTCCTCTTTTTTGTAAAGTTCTCAAATTTAACCTTTTCATGATCTTCAATAGATAACCTCCACTTTTCTTAGTTCTAGTCTAGGTTGAAGTAGTGTGAAAGGTTTTAAAAGGAAGGCAACTTGGATGATGTTGTGTCCTAATAAGTTTTAATTTTATTAAATTAAAAATAAATATAAAATCTTTTACTCCTAAATAAGTGTTGATTATTGTAAGAAAATATGAAAACCAAATATATTGGTTTTATTACTATGAAAAGACAACATTACAAAAGTTTTAGAAAAATTCACTACCACCAATTCACTATCAAAAAATGCCATGACAAATTCATCTCATGTAAAATTCACCACCAGTTTAATTCATCGCTATCGATAATTCATCACATCAACATTTTTTAATATATATTTCCAAGACCTTGAGATTTTTTTTGCAAAAAGATAATTTCCACCGCATTAATGATAGAGATGATTGATATTGCTGTATAATTGGTTTACTAGAATAAAATAAAATATATTGATTTTTTTTTTCATTTTTATTTGCCATGAAAAATTCATCTCATGGAAAATTCACCACCAACAATTCATTGCTATGGATAATTCATCACATTAACATTTTTTAATATATATTTCCAAGACCTTGAAATCTTTTTTGCAAAAACATAATTTCCACCTCATTAATAATAAAGATGACTGATATTGTTGTATAATTAGTTTACTAGAATAAAATAAAATATATTAATTTTTTTTTCATTTTTATCCACCATGACAAATTCATCTCATGGAAAATTCACCACCGGCAATTCATTATTGCAGTAATTCATCACATTAATATTTTTTAATATATATTTCCAAGAACTTGAGATTTTTTCATCACATTAACATTTTTTAATATACATTTCTAAGACCTTGAGAATTTTTAATATATATTCATCTCTAGGAGGACTCAGATTTGACCTACAAGACCCAAACACAATTCTTACAATCTAGAAACATATCATGAAAAATAATTTAGTGTATATGGAAAAGGGAGTTCACATACCATGAAAAATTCAAGTAAACATGAAAAATGATTTAGTGTACATGGAAAAGGGAGATAATTCCCTTACTCAATTTCATGGTCTAAGGAAAGGACAATAAAATATGGATAATACTTGGATGATTATATGAAACATTAGAGAATAAAATGAGTTATAAGCAAGAAGATATTTGAAGTTAAGATTAGAGAAGTTAATAAAAAACTATCCCAACCAATAACATTAAAGGAGTAAATGAATTGTAAATAATATAGGTATAAATATAGGATAAATTTTAGAGGTTCTTCATTCTACAACCTTTAAGAGTAAGGGTTTTGATCATTTGTGCATAAAGGAAAGAAGGGAGAAGCTTGTAAAGACCCTACTTGGGTACATCACAAAAAGTGGTCTAGAAACAATAAGTTACTAATTCAATTCTATAGACATAAAAATGTGTTTCTAAAACGTTAAGTTGGTCAAATAAGTCTTGGTTTTGAGTATCCTATACATTACACTAAAGTTCATGAACTACATGTTCAAATGCCTATGTGACTAGTACACTAGCTCATAGGTGGTAAGGAAACAACTAAAGAGATAATAATCTCTGGGGATGTTTTATGATATATAGACAACTAATAGTGGAGAGTAGAGCTTAATAAATTTTGTTTTTACAATTGATGTCCATTATATTAGTGTAGAATAGTGGCTATAATAGTTGTTTCCTTGATGAGGTTTTTCCTTTATGTAGTTTCACTTGAACCCATTGGAATAACAATAGCCTTTTCTTTATGTAAAATATGTCTAGTTGAGGTGACATGTCAAATCTTGCATAATGAGTTAGATGGGTGTGTCTAGTGGTTCTATGTGTGATTTTAAATTTTGTAATGCATATAAAGAATAAGGAATGTGCTTTGGTCAAGAGTATAAAGAGAAAATTATTTGGAAAATAACAATGTTTGGATTCATGTACTTTATCATCACTCTCATGAAATTGAATACTTTGTTTGAGGGTTGATATGTAAAACAACATGTATAATACTTAGGTTGGTAATAAAATTTTAGTAACATTGCTTTTGTGGTAGTGTAAATTAGGTGAAATATAATCTATTATATAAATTATTTAATTTTTTATTTAGTGGCTTCTTAGTTATATGTATTACTCTTAGAAAGATCTTAGATTGACCATGTCCAATTTTTCATAGACACCAATGCAGAAGCATCTAGTGGTGTAAGGGAAATCTTGCATCACCCATAAAGAAGCAGGTTGCAAAATGTCTAATCTTTTAAATTCAGAAAAATATGGTTTTAGATCTCTTTACAAGCTTTCCAATAATATATTACAATTAAAATTATTACATGGCCAAATCAAAAGTTATGACCCTGTGAAGTTGTACTACCAACATTAATAAAATTTTGAAATATCTTCTTGAGGAAGTTATACTTTCTAGAAGATTCTAGGGAAATTACACTGTCCATAATATTCTAAGGCAATTACACTTCTTGGATTTAAGAAGGGAGAACAAGGGTTACAAAAGGGAGCTTCGGTAGTTCAGAGCATAGTTTTTGGCTTGTAGATTTTAGTAATGAGAAGGCCCATGTGGTTGTAGTATTTTAAATATTTAAAAAAAATTAGTGGTTCCATCCTCTAGGAGAACTCAAATTTGACTTGCAAGACCCAAAGATGGATCCTATAATCTAGAAACATATCAAGAAAAAGGCAAGCAAACATGAAATACAATTTAGTGCACATGTAAAAGAGAGTTAATTCACTAACTCAATTTCATGGTCTAAGGAGAGGACAATAAAATATGGATAATATTTGGAAGATTATGAAATATTAGAGAATGAAACGATTTAGAAACAAGAAGATATTTTAAGTTAAGATTCGATACGTTAATGAAAACTATCCCAACCAATAACATTGAAGGATTAAATGTATTATTAATAGTATAAGTATAAATATAAGATAAATTTTAGCGGTTCTTGATTCTACAACCTTCACAAGTAAGGGATTTGATTACTTGTGCGTCAAGGAAATAAGGAAAAAGCAAGTAAATACCCTACTTTGGTACATCACAAGTATTGGTCTATAATTTAAAAGAAGTTACTAATTCAAAGTCCATATACATAAATATGTGTTTCCTACACTGTTAAGTTGGTCAAATGAGTTTTGGTTTTGTTTATCCTATGCATTACACTAAAGTTCATGAACTATAAAAATTTCTATGTGATTAGTACCCTAGCTCATAGATGGTAGGGAAATAACTAAGGAGATAATAATCTATGAGGATGTTTTGTGATATATAGACAACTAATAGTGGAGAGTAGAGATCAATAAATTTTGTTTTTACAATTGATTTCCATTATATTAGTGTATAATAATGGCTATAATAGTTGTTTAGTTGATAAGTTGTTCCATTATTTAGTTGCACTTGAACCCATTGGAATGACAATAGCCTTCCCTTTATGTAAAATATGTCTAGTTGAGGTGACATGTCTAATCTTCCATAATGAATTCGAT
Organism: Sequoia sempervirens; assembly: GCA_007258455.2. Taxonomy (NCBI): domain Eukaryota; kingdom Viridiplantae; phylum Streptophyta; class Pinopsida; order Cupressales; family Cupressaceae; genus Sequoia; species Sequoia sempervirens. Next base: position 51,702 of record VDFB02197277.1, read on the forward strand.
GGGTGTTTCTAGTGGTTCTATATGTGATTTTTAAGTTTATAATGCATAGAAAGAATAAGGCATGCACTTTGGTCAAGAGTATAAATAAAAAAATTATTTCAAAAATAATAATGTTTGGATTCATGTACCTTATCATCACCACCATTAAATTGTAAACTTTAGATCGAGGGTTGCTATGTAAAACAACAGGTGTAATACTTAGGATGGAAATGAAAGTTTAGTAACATTGATTTTGTGGTATTATAAGTTAGGTTAAATATAACCCATTATATAAATACTTAATTTAATATTTTTAGTGGCTTCTTAATTATATGTATTACTCTTATCAAGCTCTTAGATTGACCATGTCCAATTCTTCATAGACACAAAGGGCTCTAAACATTGAATATGATGATAGCCCAGTTCCTAGACATCATCGCATGGTCATGTAATAGAGAGGAAAAATAAGGATGAGATTCATATTATTGTATAAACCTTGATACTACTATCTTTTGTGATAAAAATACCAGGTCTTATAGCTAGATACTACTGATATCAAATTAAGGTCAAATTCAAGTAGAAATTTCACATTTAATTAAGTTTAATTTTATTTATAGAGAAATTTCTAGTATGCAACAATATTTCATGAATGGATCAAATTAATTCCAATCTATGTGTGGTATAGATGTTTGTAGGTATATGAGACATTGGGAGGAGGAATAAGTATATTTTTAATTCACATTGGGATTTTTAATGCTAGTTGTATATTGGTGAAGCCAATAATTATCAATAATTTCTAATATTCTATTATAATATCATTGTGTCCATGTGTAACATGTGTTTAATATTAGAAATGGGTGTTGGAGTCATGGAGGCCACTAGTAGCTGGAATGATTGAGCTCTTTCCCTGCACTCATAGTTTTTTCATAGTGACCTTTGCTTCTTCTGAGTAGTGAGATGTAGTTCTTGATGGTTGGGTCTGGTTGTGGGGGGATCATTCTTTGTCCATTAAACCTTAGATTCTTGCCTTTGACCCCCTTACGAAGCTGGTTAATGTCAAATTGATATGGGTTTGTCTCCCAAACCTTCCCCTCTAGTTCTGGGAGGATTTTTGCTATGAGAGCATTGGTAATGCCATTGGTCAATTTATAAAAGTGGATTATTCTACCACTTTCATGGGTCACTCCAATGTTGCTCATATTTTAGTTGACATTGACATCTCCAAACTCCTTTTTGGAGATGTTGTTTCGATGGTTGGGGACCAACCTTGGAAGCAACTGGTAGACTATGAGGGTGTTCCCTTCAGATGTTGGCACTACTTTGCTATCGGTCACTTGGTTGCTAGCTATCCTCTTTCATGTCATAGAGCCACTGCAACCCAGTGGAAAGATGCTCTTGTGGAACATTTGACTATCTCTACTTCCCATGTAGATGGTTCATCTTGTGGTGATGGTTTCTCTCAGGAGGATGAGACTCATCTTGTATCTGCTTCAAAGGGGCTGGTTGAGGCTACTCTCTTGGTTCCCACCTTCGCTCTTGCTTTACTTGACTGATTCACTCTTGTCTCAGCTATGGGTATTCCTTGGTTCGTGCATACTTCGGATTTGTCAGCTCGGCCCTAGGGGGATCTTGGCTGCATTCCTTGCTATATTTCCTTGATATCCCTCTCGGAGGTGCCTTCCTTGGCTATCATGGCTTGGGAAGATCCTCCCCTCTCTCCTCATTCAGAGTAATTTGACTTTGAAGTTTCTTGGACCTTGGTTCAACATAGAAAGAAGGGGCTTCCTACGTTTGTTAGGCAGCTTCATCCTAGGGATAAGAGTGTTATATTTTCTGGTGTGAGATCTACTATTGTTTAGATCCTTGTTTATGTTTGGTGTGTTGATGGCTCTATTATTAGCCAGAGGTTTTGGTGTTTTGTTAGGCAGCCAATGTGCTATCCTTTGTTTCCTTTTCTCTTCTTTGTAAAGGGTTTCAGGGTCCCTTCAAAACCTTATTTTTCGCAAATAAAAAATATGTGTTTAATATCACAATTAGATATAATGAATTGTATCTCAAGTAATAATTTAATAAATATATAAACTAATTATGTCATGTAAGATAACATTTGAAGGAACCCATCAAAACCTCCTTAACAAGGATTAAAATCTACATCATGTATATGTTGACTATCTATAAAATTACCTCATGTATGACCAATACTAGAGAAATTTTTGGTTGATATTGTTCTCCTTGTATACATTCGCACTTGAATTTTCTTGTTCAAACTGATATATGAGGATTTCATGAACCTATGATGATATTTTATGTTTTATAAATTCTAAATTATGAGTGTTTTCCACAAGTATGGGGATTAATTTTTTTGGAGAGAGTGATGGTTGTTGATATTGTTTGATCTAATGGCCTGGATGGTAATACCATATCTTTTTGAAGAGTATTATAAGACTTAGAATTTATCAATCATCTAATATCCACTTTATCATATGGTTAAAATGACTTATAAGTAGCATATACAATTTGATAATTCCCTTCAATGCCCCATTGGTTATTCAAGTGCAACATGGATTATAGTAGGCCCCTGTTTATGCTTGTTAACTATGCACATGCCAACAATCATTATGTTATCTCACCACATGGTAAACTCTTACCACTTACAAGGATTTCTAAAAAATTGTGCTCATAGTGATACATATATCATTTAACTAGAATAGGATATAACTATTCATACAATCACATGATGTTCACTTTATAATTTCAAATAGGAGTGCACTATGGTTGAAATTAATTCATGTTAGCTATAGTAGGCACTCTTCCCTTTGTCTTATTAATTTATAAAATATAATTAATTATGACATCAAGGGAGAAAAATATCAACCTCTATAACTCCTAGGAGGTGTTAAAGTTTCTTGGCTCATATTGATGCATCGTTAGATAGTCATATCCATGTAACCTTATGGTGGGATGTGTTATATATTTGTATGTTTCTAGTAATTCCATTACATGGTAGAACCATGTTATATTTAGGTATGATAGAGAATATTGTAGCTTGCATAAGCTCTTAAGGTTTAAGGGCTCTCACATTTTTGGGTTTATACCATGTCAAAAGACTTGTTAGAGCATCCTATAGCCTATTTATCACACATAACATGCCAATTTTATGTAATGAAAGCACATTACATAATATACTTTAATTTTTTATTGAATTTGTTTTGTACCATTTTTACTTTAGAATAGTTTTGGATAAAAAGCCTAAAGGGTTGGGCTTATAATTTTTTCCATTTAACATGATATTTTTATTTTCATTGCATTATTCAAATTCATTACCATCAAATTTACTCATGTTATAATAATATTCAATATAATTACTATGAAAATGTTGCATGTCTTCTCATCTTTCTAATCATATATTTCTCTATTTGAAATATACTAACATATTTATAGTTATTTTAGTTTACTAATGTTTTTTATTTGTCAAATACATGGGTACTTATTTTTATTTATAACTTTTAATTCACTTATCAAAATTTGAAAAAAATATGTATAGGATTTTTATATGCTTCATTATTTACACAATTTAAAATATATATTTATTAGTCGATAGGCTATTATGGGTGGGAAATCAACCGAAAATGTCTACTGTCTAATGTCGATAAAATTTTTAGGAAATTTTCAGGCTTCCCGCTGCTGGATTGTGGGATGACTTGTTTTCAATGGACATTTATTTGGGAGACAAATAGTAATTAATGAGGAATGGCATAGGGAATGGGTGAAGGTATGGTCATGCATTTATTGAGGAATGGTGTTCCTTCCCTTGGCCATCCATTATGGCAGGATGTCGGTTGCTCATCTCTTTAGTCCACGATGAATTGTTGCGCAAGGCGTCATGCGGACTATCTGAAAATGTTATCGGATATACGCAATATGTGTAGGGGTGTCATCAACCTCCGTCCACATCTTCAAACAGTGGCTTCGAACAACATCATGGGAAGTGTCTTTGGTACAAAGCTGGATGGTGACGGAGAAGGCATAGAGGTGAGGAAGATGGTCGAGGAGGGTTTTGATCTACTAGGAGCATTCAACTGGGCTGATCATCTCCCATGGCTATGGATTCTTGCACCCTACAAATCCACTCCTGATGCTCTCGACTACTACCTCGTGTAAAGATTTTAAACCGGACTTGTCCAGCTTCCATGGGAAACATGGGTGGCTCCAACATATTTCATAGCAAATGCTGCTATTTGAGGTGAAATACTGTGCATTCAGATTCATTGAATCCATTGCTTATAATAAGGATGGAGATGAAGCTAACAAGATAATTTCTACTTTCTGCATTCCATTTTCTGTAGAGTAGGCGTTAGCAGAATCCGAAATACCTAGATTTAGGGATCCAAAATGGGTGTGGTGAGAAATGCATTGTAGGTAGCATTTGTAAGGTGATATACCATTGCCTCTCAGCAACAATTTTCTGGGCCCAATTTCAACTTCAAGAAGGATGCCACTGAGGTCATTTTGTCTTCTTTGTTTGCATTTCACTTGTAGATTAATGGTTGATGTAATGTGTACTGAGAGGGAGGGGAAAATGATGACTTTGTAGTTGGTAATGAGGACCCCCTTCTGCAATTCAATAGAGTAACAAAGGATTGTGGAGCTCAAATTGTGGCTAAGATGGAGATGATGTAGCCTTGCTGGAACGTCAAGGATAGGTAGGAGATATATATGTTTTTAATTTTTGTTTGGAGGGTTAATATTTTAGATCTTTTGTAATCCTAAATTTTTGAGAAAAATTGTACAGCAAACTTTGAAATCTAACACAGATGAAATTGCACCAATGTAAAAAATTTACACAGTTTCACTTAAGTCTTCACAAATTCAATTTCAGTTGACCTTTAAAATAATCCTACTAAACTCTTCTGATTGTTTTAATTTGTATGAACAAAAGATAAGCTTGATTATTTGTGGCTGGCAGGGTTGGGTACACCATGATTAACTATGCAGAGGACAAAGGGCTCATTTCACTAGGCAAGGTAAAAGGAGGATTATACATAAATATTTTTGGAGAAATCTTTTTAGAAATTCAAAAAGTATAACAATTTATTACAGATTTTTACTAAAAATATTTACTGCTATTTACAAATATAGAAGGAATTATGTAAAAACTACCACACATAATTATTTGAAAAAATTTGCACAGTTTCTTACAAAAATCTTTGTTTTGTTTTTTGGGTTTCCATTAAATCTTCCTACCTATGGGACTGATTGATTCCCTTTTGTTTGAAAATAAGCTTTATCCTTTTTAATTTATAAGCATCATGAATACATCTTCTAAATTTTTTTCCAAATTCATCACTACATACTGTAGATTTAATGGTGCTTCTACAAAATTTCTTTTTCCATTTTAAAACGGCTGACATATTTATTTTTTGGGTGGCACAGAAAATACTTGTAGAGCCAACTTCTGGAAAATATGGGGATAGGGCTATCATTTGTGGCAGTAGCAAGAGGGTACAAACTCTTACTCACAATGCCCTCCTACACTAGCCTCAAACGAAGAGTAACAATGAGGGCCTTTGGGTCTCAGCTTGAGCTTATAGACCCTGATAAGGGCATGGGTGGCATTGTCAAGAAGGCAAGCTAGATTTTTGAAAGCACCCCTGATGCCCTCATGCTTCAACAGTTCGAGAATCCTACCAATGTTAGGGTAGGTTTGGCGATTTTTGCATTTAACTACAGGCTGAAAGTCTGAGAGTCCTTTTATCTACACTAAAATTTAGATATACTTCTCATAATTTTAATTTGGAAACTCTTTCACCATACATTTTTCTAATTAAAAAATAGTAAAAAGTATTTATCAATGTTTTGAATCATATTCAGTGATCATGTACAAAGAGTTTTTCTCATTCTAAGTGACTAACCTTCATTTTCCTCTATTTTTCGCTGGACTTCTATCATTTCTTTGTGTTACTCGGGAGCTTTGTGTGTCATTTCTGTCATTTCCTCTATTTTTTGTTGGCTTTCTGTCATTTCTGTGTCTTCCAAGGTGGAGTTATTCTCCTTTTGTTCAGAACAAATATAAGACAATTTATCATTTTGTTTGAGTATGTTGGCAATGTTTTAGTGTGTGAATATTGTGGAATCAACTATATATTGTTCAGGTCAAATATAAAAACTACATGGCAAATTCCAAAAGACAGGAAATATCCTTTTTTCCTTGGCCTTTACATACCAGAATTAGATTTGTGTTCAAAAAAGTAAAATTTACATTTATTGAGGAAGGTATTTACAATGAAGTTCCTAATTTTTTTAATAAATTGGTTCTATCCTTCAGGGATAGACAATAAATACTTAAATATTGATAAGGATTTAACATTCTTATTGATTGCATGTTTTAGCTATATTTGGCTAAGAAATAGAAACACATTCCTTAGTGGAAGAAAAAACCTTTATGGTATGGTCCGTTTTAGATATTATACTAGTTAACACAAAATACTTTTTGTTGGAGTTTTCTCAACTATATAAAAATGTTTTTAGTTATCAATGTTAAGTAGCATAATTTGTTTGTCCTATATGCTACACGAGGAACATGAGGGTTATATTATTTCTTCATCAAATTATTTTTAACCTAAGGAATAAGATTACTTGGAAGAAGATATTTTTATTAACAAGGTGATGTAAATTTTTTATTAACAAGGTGAGGTAAAACATGCACAAAGAGTGTGAGGCATAGTTTATTGGTAAGGAAGTGAATTTTCTAAATAAAGACCAAATGCATTTCTCAAAAAGATCTAGGAAATAAGGCTAAATGAATGTGTCAAGAATATCTAGGACTAAGGATATTAGGCATCAAAAATAATTTAATTAGGGATCCATGATTCACAACCAATTTAAGTGGGTTTTAATGGAAAGGTTCTAAATTTGGTCACATGTTTGAGAAATGTGATGGAGAATTTTTAAGTTAATTTAAAAAATATATTCAAATGTTAAAATAAATTTATAATAATTTTATGATTGGAGGAAAGTTCAAAAATTGTTCTTTTTGACGATCTAGAACATTGTCATGGCACTTGTGGAGATACAATTTGTTCATTGATTTTTGCAGGGGACCTTTGAAATTAGTATGTTGTTAAATTGTCACTACTAAAGTGTCTTTGAGTTTTACTGAATGGGGTAAAGATTGAACAAGCTATAAATTTGACTTTAGTTGTTACAAAAGATCAATTACGCTACTAAAGTGCTGCTAAGAGACATATGTTGCTATTGAAGTATGCATGCTTTTATTGAAGTGTAAATTGTTGAGATGAAAGGTATTTTTTCATTGATCAATTGTTAACTTGTAAAGGTCATGTGTTTAATTTTTCTTCATTTTATTAGTAATGAGAGTTGAAATAAGCCATTGGATTTGGGATATTGGTTATTTGTAATTGTGTCATTAATTATCATAAGATCATAGTTGAAGATAAATATATGGAAATTGATCAACTATTCATATTCCTTATTGACATCTGTTATACTAAAAAGGAAGACTATTTAGATAGAATTAGGAATAATTTTATAGTTGAAAAATTGTCAATGTGTAACTATTCCTATTCCAAAAGAAATTATATTTTTCCTTGAACTTGAGTGATTAAAGTATGCATAATGAAGGGGCATTGAGACATTCCAAAAGTATAATTGAATAATAAATGTGACTTATAATTGTTTCAAATGAGAAGGGTAAAGTTATTATAGCTATAGTCTAATATAGTGGAGGTAGAGGAGTGTATGGTTTATTGAAATACTCCAAAAAAACAATTATGTAGCATTGCACTCTATGAATTAATAAAAAACAATTATGAGATGGTAAAGGCACACTCTACCTATTTTGTGATGTGTGTGATCTATTATTTGTTATTTTCCTCTTCTTTTTCCTCAAATTTTATGTCTATAAATGATTAAATCCTTTCAAAATTATTTTCTAAGATTTTTTAAGAGAGTTGATTTAGAAATATGTAGTTATGAATCATTTAATGCCAATTCGAGTTCCCGACCAAACAAAAACCCATCCAAGAATTTTCAAGCCCTGACAAGATTCACAAAAAGAAATGCATTTCTATGGTCTAAACAAAACCCATTTCAGCAGGCCTCAAAGCAATCCAATCCCCTGAGCCAAAAAGTCATCATGAATGATACAAAAAATTTAAAAGCAAAAAAACAAACCTAGGGTTTGATTTTAAAAGTGCAAGTCAACCCCAAAAAAATGCTACTAAAGCGTGAACAAAACCATTGTAAACAGTAAACAATAGATACCCTTTTCCTAACATCGATGGAATCATATTAGGCAAGCATGGTATTTGACTCATTATGATTATCAATCTAATGATTTATGAAATTATTTTCAAATAGAAATACCCCTTGCCTAGAAGCCATGACCTTCATCATATAAAGGGGCATGGTATTTGATAAAAATGGATCTAAATTTATGTCATCATTAGGTACAAATGGATCCTATTGATCACTATAAAATTGCTTTGAAAATTAAAGCTAGGGTTTATGAATGATTGATTTCTTTGAGATCAATAATTGTCCTACAAATCTATGTAGCTCATTAGTGACATTTCAACCTAACTTATGATAGTTCATGAATGATATTTTTATGTATGAGAACAATTAGGAGGATCATATTTAGCATGTTCAAACTACCTTATATAGCCTCTAATGTCACAAGCTTCAAGAAAAAAATGAAGAAATCTTGCTTTTGTTAATATTATGTCAAATACTTGAGTTTTGTCATTGATTAGAATGAGGTACATATAAACCTTAACAAGGTGAAATACCTAAAATATTGGCCTATTAGTTTTTTATTATATGTTACATTCGATTACAAGGTATATCATTAACCAGCAACAATTGTAGTTAATCTAATCAGCCTTTTAAGTTATAGGGCTTCTTTCATTGTACAAAAAATATTATGTTGTAAAACCACTTAGCATAGCATACCAATTTAAATTAAGTTCCACTTGTTCATTTTCAAATCCTCTTGCATCCCATCATCAATTGACGTTTGCTTAAATAGGTAGTCTTAAGAAAAGCAATTTACATTTTCTTGCAATTTTTTTCCTTTCCTTTCAATATATTGCGAGAGTATATCCTGCTATCAGCGTAACCATTGCACCTTATTGGGGTGCAAGCGCTAGTGATTACTTTTGTGCAAGTTATATGATGTGCATAATTAGAGATGTAATTTTTCAGGATATATCCATTTTGAAAAATTATAAAAAAAATAATAAGTAAAAAATTACACAACTTCTAGTATTTAGTCTTAGATATATTTTGGCCAAGTAATTTAAAAATTACCAAATGCAATAAAAAATAGAGAGGTGCACATTGAACACAATGTTTTATTTTAATGAAAAAATATAATTTAATGTGTATGCATGTAATACCCCTCATGTTGGTGATACTCTTTGATACTCTTATGTGTTGGTTTGGTACTTGGTTTGTGACGGTGATTAGTTCACTGACTTGGTTGTGTGTGGATTCATAGTTTGGTTGGTTTGATGCACTTGATATTACTTATGATGTTTAATGATACATTATGTGGTGATTATATTATTTGGTTATGCTATGGTTTCTTTAATAATATATCAGGTGATGTTGTTATTCTATGTTGCTATGGTTTCTGATGTGGTTGCTAGCGAGTCTTGGTGAAAGGACGGAGTAGCATCACTCACTTGCGAGCACCCTACTACCCCGCGATTACCTTTCACGGTGTGTCTATAATGGAGACTTACATGCTACTTGACGCTTGTTTATATGTAGGATGCAGGTACGGGACACCAACTCCACTTGCTTGTTAGGTCTAAGTGTGTCCCATAAACCCAACATGTATGATGTTGAAAAAGGGCGTTGATAAGGAAGTGTCCCTGTCCCAAGTCTGTCACCTCCCTGTGAGTCTTGCAGTGTCGTGGTCTTGACCTTGTCCTTGTCTCAGTATTGTTTGTTATTGTTATTCATTTTATTTGTGGATATATGTTATTTAATTTATCCTTATTTTATATGGGATTAATTAATGTTGTTTTGTTGATATGATTAATTGTATGTAATTGTAATTCAGTTAAATGTTGGATTTAAATATTGTAGATTAAAATTTATTTAATTAATTAAAAGGTATAAACTAATTAATTTAAATAAATAATGTTTCATGATAATTGTAAATTATCTTTTTCAAAATATTAATATTATAAAATCTAAGGATAATATCATGTGAGGATAGATGTGAAATTAATGAATTTTTAATTAAAATTTGTGAGATAAGTGTGAGATTTTAAAGCAAGAAAAAAGATCCAATGCATGGGTTGGATTTTTGATAAAAAAGAAGAGCTTTATTTATTTTTCTTTATTTTGTTGTGAGAGTAAGAAGTTTTCTCTACACACACAGGATGGTTTTTGGTTTTGTCTAGAAAAGAAGAAGTAACAAAGGTTGAAGAAAATATATGTGTGTGTTTCTCTGTTAAAAATTGTGCTTAGAAGGAAAAATATAATATTGATCCAGAAGTTAGCTAGAAGAAGGAATTGGAGAAGGAACTACAGAGGAAATCTATTTTCGAAAGAGGAAGAAGGGCTGCAGTGTTTGGATTCAACATCAAACAAAGGACTCCAGGTTCTTTTTGATTTATTAATTCTTTTGTTTTGATAGTTCTTTAAGGGAAATGAAAATCATGTCTGACATGTTTGAAATTGATAGTTATGTTTAAAAGAAGATTTTGTTGTTGGAAATTTGTTGTGTCAAACTTTGAAATCTTTTGTGGAAAACTATTGAGAAACCCTTTGATCTTTCTTCAACAAAAATAGTTATGAAATTCTTGATTTTTAAAGAAAACAAATTGATTATGGGGATTAAAATTGTATGCCCAGATTTATTTTGTAGGAAAACTAAATTGTTGTTCATATTTTGTTTATTTTATAGTCGGTGGGAATATATATATATATATAATTCTATCTTTTGTTATTGAAAAATAATCTTTTGTTAAAAAAATCAAAGGTCTATAATTTTCTCTGGGTTTTGTGTTTTTTTTTTAAAATCTGTGAATTTATATAATTTATATTTCGTATTAAAAAAAATAATATATATATATATATATATATATTTATTATTGT
>VDFB02197278.1:0-17526 GCA_007258455.2 Sequoia sempervirens
GTAATTAGGGGAGGCCATGCGAGCTTCCACCTTCATGTGGTTGGCCTTTTTAGTAGAGAATATTTGAATAAATATTCTTGAAGCTAAGTAAAGCTTGATTGTAAATATTTTTCATTTAATTATAAACAATGTTAACTTGTTAATATTTCATACATGGTGGGATTCTAAAACTAAAGAAAATTGTGATAGCAAAGGTGAAATTTAAAAAAGTAAACTAATTACTAAATTGAGTAGTAACTTCATATTTACTAAAGTTATAAATCATATAACTCAAGAATTCTAGAAATGTTCACAATATGGGGTTTTTTTGAATGAAAATAATTTATCCTTAAAAGATAAATTTTGCATAATAGTTTTGATTATAATATTTTTTCTTATAATTTTGATTTTAGTTTAAAGCTTGAACATAGAAAAGTATTTTAAAGACTATATGTATTGTTGGTTTTTTTATTTTAGAATAATCAAATAAACCTTTATTATACTAATACAATTATCAAAGAGTTAAAATTTAAATTCTTATAACTCATATTAAATAGGGTGATTATAAGGTAGTTAATTTAGAGTCTTTCTCATTATTCTTATTTTTATGAATATTCTAAAATAAAGAAAATACATTAATGTTAAATTATTATTTATATGCACTTGTAGAGGAGAAATGTATAATTATTTTTCATTTTCCCCATTTCTTGTTGAAACAAGGTGATTGAATCAAGATCATAAAGGTGTTTTTTACACACTAATTTGACCATAATATACTTGTCATAGTAGAGGTGAAAAATTACAAACAAGTGGCCAAGAGTTAAAATTTTATTGTACTAAATAAGAATTGTAGGTACAATCATGTCCAATTATAGTGTAGAATATGTTGATGATCTAAGTTGTATGTCCAAAATCCCAAAGGTTGGAAAGTCTTCCAGGTGCTAGGAGTGTCAAACATGGTAAAAATATGATCCATAAAACCTATATTTAGGTTGGGTAGCTAAGGACCAATTATTTAGGTGGGTGAAACCTTTACTTTTGGATTTGTTAGACCAAGGGGGTTTCCCTAATGTGTTGTGATCGATATCACCACATAAGCACAACATTTACCCTAACACAAACCATACCCATCACATAGTGCTTCCCAATTATGGTTGTCACTTCATGCCTATATGTTGATTTTGGGAACTTAAGGTTAGGCACCTTATTAAAATAAATGATCTACCATATAATTTTCTAATAATGTGTTTTATGATAACCCCTTATGTTGTTACATACATTCAAACATTAAAATGAGAACACACTAAGATGGATAGAATTGAAAAGATGTTTGCATTGATATGTTTGGAATGGTTGGTATTGATGTCAACACATGTTGGTGTTGTCATTGATAGTTGCAAAGGTTGTTGGCCTAACTTATGTTTGAGGAGATTTATGTAGTTGGAAAGTGTTGAAAATGTTGTAGATGTGTTGTAGAGATGTTAGTAATGTTGGTGATGAATTTGGTTCACTTGGTTTTCGAGTGCTTTTGAGAAAAATTGAATAAAAGAGAGTTTAGTGTGATATAGTGGTGTTCAGTGTTTTTCTCCACATTTCTTCATGGTTGAAGAAATTCTCATGTAGTTTAGACATGATGATCGAATGTGTTTAGAGGTTTAATAGTATGTATGTTTGGTAAAACAAGGTATCTAGGAGAAATGAGATTGCTCTACATTTTTTCGTAGTGAAGGTTCTAGTGTTGCAGATCTAGGAACATTCAAGATTATAATATTTATATCTACCTTCCCTTGAAGTTTTAGGTGCTAAGTTGTTCTACAAAGTCTTTTGGTGTTGTTGGTTGTTTGTGCCAGTATTTCTGGTTACATAGAATGAAGGTGTTCTTGAGTTTTAGGTGGTTGTAGTAGCTATGTATAATATTCTAATGATACTAGAATATTTTGAGATGTTGTATGAATTTTTTTGAGTGTTTTTGTGCATGGTCCACAAGATGTTTCTAGACCTTGAGAGGTGTGTTTGGAGTCACTTGTTAGTGTTAATGTAGGTTTGGCCGACCTAGTGTTCTAGCACTAATTGTGGAGGATAATTGTTGTTTGAGGAAGTGTTGAGAAGCATTTTGGTGTAGATTTAGGTCCCAATTAAGTAGTGGCATGGTTTGACTTCACTTATTTATATTATGGAAGTGTTTAGTGCTGACCTATTTGATTTTGCACAGTTGAGGTGTATATGTTTCCTTAAGGTAGACCTAATTGAGATTGTTAAATCAGGTCGTGGAGGGTATAAATACGAGGAGAATTGTTGTATGAATTGATATTAGAGTGTGTGATGCAAAATATGTGAAAGTTATCAAGTGTGTTGATATAAGTGTGAGCCAAGTAATGCCTATGAATTCCTAATGCAATGAGTAGAAGGTATCTACATTTTAGTCTATTTGATGAGTTTTTTGTGCTTCAGTAGAACTATACCTTCAAAATATGAGAGATGCATTTTTATCAGTTCAAATTGGAAGTGAGCCACCCCTTCTTTTATTCTTCTTTCTTCTAGATATTGATTCCTTTGGTAGTGAGGCTTTCTTTATCTTTCTTGGCAGTGAACATTTTTGTATTCGATGTTGCAGTTCATATATTAGTGAGCTAATCCTCATTGTGGTGTTTCCCTTCTAGGGTTTTCCACATAAATCTTGTGTTCTTATGTGTTTGATGTGTTTGTATTACTCCTTTACATTTTTAATTCTATTAATGTCTAATAAGGATTTAATGGTTTAAGGGATAATGTAGATTTGAATGTTGATGAGGGTTTTTGATGTTTAAGGTATACAACTGATTCACCCCCCTCTCAATTGTCTTGTGCATATAACAATTGGTATCATATTTTTGGTTATTAGGAAGAAGCTTACTACTTGAGTTAGATCCAGATGGTGCACAAGAAAGGTGTCAAATATCCCTTGTTCGATGGAACAAATTTTACCTACTAGAAAGCTAGGATGGAGTCCTTTTTGGTTTCTCTTGGATTTGATGTTTGGAAGTCTATTGAAAAAGGTTATACTATTCCTACAAATGGTCCAATAAGAGATGATGAGATGAAGGATTATAAAATTAATGAAAAAGAAAGGAATGCAATCTTGAGTGGTCTTTCCGATTTTGAACTTGGAAAGGTGATAAGTCTGAAGTCCACTAAAAATATCTAGATAAATCTAGAAGGAATCTATGAAGGAGATGACAAGGTCAAATAAGTGAATATGTAGAACTGCAAAGCCATATTTGACACCCTAAGGATGTCTGAAGATGAAGATATTACTACCTACATGCTTAGAATTGATGAAGTTGTCAATGCCCTCAATGGTATTGGTGGAAAGCTAGAGGAAAGTGAAGTTGTGAATAAGGTATTAAGAACTTTGTCTAAAGCTTACAGCCCTAATTTTTTTGTAATTGAGGAAGCTTAGAATCTAGATAATTATTCTAGAGATCAAATTTTTGATGCTTTAACTTCTTTTGAAATGAGAGAGTTTGGTCAAGATGCTACAAACAAAGAGACTACTTTTAAAGTATAAAAAGTGGAAAAGAATGATGGATCATATCCAAATGATCTTGATAAGGTGGAAGAAAACTTTATGAGGAGATTGAAAAATGACTGGAAAATAAATAGGTAAGCTACCTTTCAAATGTTTCAATTATGGAAAGATAGGTCATTATGAATCTAAATGTCCAATCAAAGTTACTAATGGCAAACAAAAGGATCATAAGGGTAAATTTGTTGAGTAGAGTAATTATATTGAAAAGGATAATGGTGTACCTGATGATGAAGAATAAAATTATCCAAATGAAGGAAGTGATGAATGATTGTTCATGTCTTTAAATGTTGGAACTAATTCTACTAATCTTGAAAGATACATGTGAAGGAAAGTGCTTCAGAAATAGGTCATAACATTGAAGGAACTATGTTGACTACTTTTCATGCTAGAGAAGAGAAGAATTACTGGATCATTGATAGTGGATGCTAAAATCATATGACAGGTGATAAGAGTGTTTGTTAAGCTTGAAAATTATGATGGTGATCTTGTTAAGTTTGGTGATGATACATCTGCTAAGATCTGTGGAAAAGGTATAATTATTTTTGATGGTAAGAATAATATAGAAAATGTTATTTATTTCAAGGGTCTCCAACATAATCTTTCAAGTGTAGGAAAAATATGTAGCAAAGGATATAATCTTGTATTTCAGAATGGTGGTTGTGAAATCAAAAAAGGAAGATCTGATATTCTGGTTGTTGTTAGAACAAGGACATGAGGTAATGTTTATCAACTTAAAGGTAGTGGTGAAAAATTATTTATATCTCAAACTGAAAGTTAGCTATGGCATAGAAGAATGGGTCACATTAATTTTGATAGCCTAGTAAGGATAAGCTCTACTAATGTTGTGAGAGATTTTCCAAAGATTACAAAGCCCATCAATGCAATCTGCAAAGAATGGCATGTTGGAAAGTAAACAAAGACAAGATTCAAGACAAAGGAATATTCTACCATAGGTCCCTTAGATTTAGTACATATAGTTCTATGTGGACCTACCAAAATTAGAAGCTCATGTGGTGACAAGTATTTCATGTTATCAATTGATGATTATTCTAGAATGGCTTGGGTTACATTTCTCAAAGAAAAATTAGAAGCTCTAGAAAATTTTAAAGCATTTAAGGTTGTGGTTGAGAATGTAATGAATCTAAAAATCAAATGTTTGAGATATGATAGAGGTGGTGAGTTTACTTCAAATTAGTTTAACAAATTTTATGAAGATCATGGAAAAAGAAGGCATTTATTAGCCCCTAGAACTCCTTAGTAGAATAGAGTTGTGGAAAGGAAAATAGAATAGTTCAGGAAGCAAATAGGACAATGATGAAGGAAGTTAATCTTCTATATGTCTATTAGAGAGAAGAAATTCATATTGTAGTTTGGATTCTTAACAGAGGTTAAGCAAGAGCGAACAGCTCAAAGAATCCCTATGAGTTATGGTATGGTAAACCTCCCACTGTGAAATATTTTAGATTTCTATATCAGAAGAGATGGAGAAAACTTAGGAAAGTTTGATGCAAATTTTGATGAAGGAATATTCCTTGGATAATGACAAGAATCAAGACCTACTAGTGCTACAACAAAAGATTGAAGAATATTGTTGACAGTGCAAGTGTTAATGTGGATGAAGAACCAAATCAAAGTTCAGTAATGATAGAAGGATATGAATTTGATGAATCCCCTTGTAGTGAAGAAGAAAAGGTTGAAGATAAAGGAAAATATTTGAAATTTGAAGAGGAAGAAGCTCCAAAAAAGAATCATGACTCCTAAGGATGTGTAGAAGAATCATTCAAAAGATAAAATCATTGGAGATAAGAGAAAAGTTGTGCTGACAAGAAGAAAAAATGTTATGATAGAAGAACAAGTAAGTTTTTGTTTACTTTTTGAGGTGGAACCAAAAACAGTGACTGAGGTATGTAAATATAAGAATTGGATCAAAGCAATGAAGGAAGAGTTAGAACAAATGGAGAAGAATATGACTTGGGAATTGGCCCCAAGACCAACAAACAAGAATGTGATTGGTACTAAGTGGGTATTTTGGAACAAGATGAATGAAGATGGAAAATATGTCAGGAACAAGGCTAGACTTGTGTGTAAGGGTTACTCATAGGTTGAAGGTATAGATTTTGAGGAAAATTTTGCTCCAATTGCAAAAATGGAAGCTATCAAGATGTTTTTAGCTTTTTCAACACATAAATATTTTAAAGTATGTCAGATGGATGTGAAGTCTACATTCTTAAGTGGTAAATTGGAAGAAGAGGTATGCATTGAACAACCATAGGGTTTTTAGTTGTAAGAAGATGCAAACATGGTTTGTAGATTGAAGAAAGAATTGTATGGATTGAAGCAAAGATTCAAAAAAGATATTGCATATAGAAATCTATATTTCATAGTTGAAAGAGAACAAATCTTAATTATGGTGGTATATGCTGATGACATAATCTTCAGAGGAAATTGTTGGGACTTAAAATTTCATGTAAATTTTAGGTCCCCATATTGAAAAAGAGGATTTTAACACTCATAAATTCAAGTGTAAAAGCAATCTTAGGAGCACATTTTGAAAAATAATAATTTTGGATCTGTTCAATTTCAAGTGAAATCACTTTGTAAACATGTTCATTTATCATATGTGAGTGTCTCAAAAAAAATTTAGCCTCATACAATCTGATTTGACAAAGTTTCGAAGCAACAAGTTGATGGGTTTTCTAGAAAATCTGTTGTAGCATAGTGGAATTTGTTAAAATGGTCAACTTTGAGGGTGAATATTAAGAAAATGGATGATGATAATCAAAAATAGATTGGTGCCTTCAATTCTCTACACCAAATTCTACCTCAATGCCAATTTTTAGGGTGTTTGGATGTCATTTGGTATTTTTTCAAAATCAAAATCAAATGAGTTTTACATAGTTTGACAGGTGCAATTTTTCAAGAAATGCTAAATGGGCAACTTTGAGTGTTAATAGTTTTTAGTCTGGATCATTTTGTGCCAAATCATCTAGTAAACATGTTCCCATATCATGGCTCAACATACTGGTGCATTTTCATGGCTTTTCAACATCATTTGATTGGTTTTCAAAAGCCATTTTGAGGCTACCTGGCTCATTTTCGTCACTACATAGCAAATAAAAAGTTCATCAGCAAGATAGGTTTGAGGTCTTGCCGAATCTGTAAGACATATTTGAGGTCTTGCCGAATCAGCAAGACATGAATGAGTTTTCAAATGTCTTGCCAACTTCATATGTCTTGGTGATATCTGCAAGACATATTTGAGGTCTTGCCAAATCAACAAGACATGAATGAGTTTTCAAATGTCTTGGCGACTTCCTATGTCTCACAGATATCTGCAAGACATGAATAATTTTTTCAAATGTCTTGGTGACTTCATGTGTCTCGATGATATCTACAAGATATATTTGAGGTCTTGCCGAATCAGCAAGACATGAATGAGTTTTCAAATGTCTTGGTGACTTCATATGTCTCATCAATATCTGCAAGACATGAATAAGTTTTTCAAATCTCTTGGTGACTTCATGTGTCTTGGTGATAGCTACAAGACATGAATAAGTTTTTCAAATGTCTTGGCGACTTCATGTGTCTCGACAATATCTATAAGATATAAATGATTTTTTCAAATGTCTTGATGACTTCATATGTCTCGGCAATATCTGCAAGACATGAATGATGTCTTAGCGATACAATCTTCCTACAAGAATTTGAATCGGCAAGACTTTCTGATATCAATGTAAGATAAAATAATGCTTCCCGATGCTTTATGTTACCCAGATGTGAGTGTGTATGGTTATAATGCAAACAAAAAATTGAATGAAATATGCTTATGGTGGAAATCGATAATACTTTGAGGAAAAATAAATTTTATTCATTTTATCAAGGGGATTTAAAAGTGGAGACTTATTTTATTCACGAGAAGCATAAAGGGTAAAAGATTATGAAATATTTTCACTAGAAGGAAATATTTTTTTTTACCAAAGGTGTAAGAGTGTTTTGGGAGGTAAAATATTTTTGTGGAAGAATTAACCAATTAGGTAATTATTTTACCTAAAAAAATATTTTCATGTGAAAGCATAAATAAATCAATTTGCATCAAGAAGACAAAATGGGATATTTATTTTTACTTGAAGGACATATTGGAGATACATACTAGTAAAAAAGTAAAGTGAAGATTTCCAGCAAAGGAAGATTATTGAATTAAATTTCACGAGGGATAAAGATAACATAGATTAAAATATTTTAATTTTCCAAAAGGGCAATTAATTAAATATTTTATTTTTCGATGATAATTGAAGAGTTGCACCAGATGGATGTTGTGAAGAGTCACAACCCTAAAGAAACAATGTATATATGAAAAGTAAAATTGTATCAAAAAGAAAAAGATTTAGGAGAAATAAGTAGATTAGGTAATTGGATAGGGTGAACTGTTTCCGAAATAAAACATCATGTTGTATATTATGAAATCCTTTCAAATTATTTAATTGAGAAGAATGCATAAATTTGGTGAAATCCTTTCTTGGTGTTCAGTTGTTGTGATGAAATTATTTTTATTTTTATCTGGTTGTCTCCAACTTGAGGTCTTTTAATCATTTAAATCAGTATATCAAGTATATTTCTAATTTATCGAAATGTATTCCCATTTTGTGTGAATTAATCAATTGGTGTCTGCAAGTCAGATTTAAATTCCTTTGGATGAATCACAATGATTTAAAGATTTCTTTTGGATAATTGAAGAAGAACCTTGTAAGAAAATATTCCAGCACAATTTATGCAAGTCATAAATTTAGTGATGTTTTATGCCAGTCATAGAACCTCATTCTCAAAGTGCCTAGCAACTAGAGTTAAGCCAAAAGGGGGAAACACATATCATTTACCTCTTGACTCCATTAGCCCAATAGAAGTAGGCACTAGTCACACCATCCACATCTTAGAATTCTATAAAATCTTTGTTCAAAAATATTCACATTTCAAGTTTAATATTAGGAGTAGGAGTAGTCTGCAAGCTTTTATCTATTACATTTGTGCCATCGTAATAGATCCATCAATTCAGTCAAATCACACAACCTTAAGTATGCTTTATTCATATAGGTACACCATACAGGTTTATGCTTTTGAAGAGAATGTCTAAACCATTTGGCCTTGTTTGTTACCCTAAAAGCATTATCAAAGAGATTGGCAACCTCTTGAGGCATTTTTCTAGCGTTTTTGAGAGCTAGAAATGAAGGTATGTGAAAAAGCTTAGTAGAGGAAATACAAAATGAATTTGAAATATCAATGTGTGTGGAGATGAATTTCTTCCTTGGTTTGTAGATCAATCAATCAAAGAAAGGTATACTTATATCAAAATCTAAGTATGTTAAGGAAATGTTGAAGAAGTTTGGAATGGATGAATCTAAACTAGTATGTACTCCTATGGTTACTAGTTGTAAAATGAGCAATAATGATGAATCTCCTAAGATAGATCAGAGAAAGTATAGATCAATGATTGGTGGGCTATTATACCTTACTGCTACTAGACCAAATATAATGCATTCAATTTGTCTTGTGGCTATATTTCAAGAAGATCCCAAAGAATCTCATGTTGCAGCAGTAAAGAGGATATTCAGATATTTGAAGGCCACTCTAGATTATGGTTTATGGTATCCTAAGGATACTAACTTCTCTTTGAGTGCATATACAGATGTAGATTGGGCTGGATGTGTAGATGACATGAAAATTAAAAGTGGTGGTACTTTCCTTCTTGGAAGCAAGTTGGTTTCATGCCTAAGTAAGAACTAGGAATTAGTGTCATTATCTACTGCAAAAGAAAAATATATTGCAACAGCATCATGTTGTACACAGGTGTTGTGGATGAAGCAAACATTAAAGGATATCAAAGTTTCATATGATGAACCTATTTATATCATGTGTGACAATACAAGTGGAATCAATATTTCAAAGAATCTAGTAATACATTCAAGAACAAAATATATCTCAATTCGGTATCACTTCTTGAGAAAGAAAGTTTCAGAGAATGAGGTGAAGTTGGAGTATGTTCCTATTAAGGACCAGGTTACTAATATTTTCACAAAGGCTCTTCCAAAAGATACTTTTGGGTATCTTCGGGAGAAGTTAGGGGTTATTTCCCCTCCTTTCAACTAGATGCATAAGTATGTGCATCTGTTTGGGAAGAATTTCAAGATATATTCTTGGTATTAGACCGATGTTGAAGGATACCTCTCAGGGTGAGTAGGTATTAATGGTTTCTAGATATTGCAAAAAAGTGTAGAAAAGAGTGTAATTACTTGTTGGTGTTGCAAGTGGTGTATGCAGATAAGGTGCAGGAGTTTCCCTTTGAATGTTTTCAAAGGAGGAAAGCAAAAGAGTTTAATGTAGGAAAAAGAGTTGGATGAGTCTATGGCCCTTTTCCATTAATGTCAAAGGGGGAGAGAGAACCTGAAAAATATGGAGAGATTTGATAGTGCAAAAGTGAATATGGTCTAAAGACAAGGAGAGAGTATGGAAAAGTATTGTCTGAGGAGCAAAGGAATAGAGAATTCTAGAATTTGGGTGTTGAAGGAGAGGAAGTTTACAAACAAAAAAGAGTTTTCCTAGTTAAGGGGAATACTACTTATTGAAATATTGTTGTTGGTTGCATTTGTTGTTGATGGTATTTTAGAAAGCAAGTGTTGCCATCAATGACAAAGGGGTAGATTATTGGAAGTTTGGTGATGTTAGAAGCTTGAGTTATTTGTGAGTTTCTTGGATGGTGCAATTGATGTCAACCCCTTGTATAGAGAAAGTGTTGGAATGCTACTGGTATTGTTGATAAGTCTAGAATGGTTGGTATTGATGTCAACACATGCTAGTGTTTTCATTAATAGTTGCAAAGGTTGTTGGCCTAACTTGTGTTTGAGAAGATTGTTGTAGTTGTAAAGTGTTGTAGATGTTATAGATGTGTTGCAGAGATGTTATTAATGTTGCTAATGAATTTGGTTCACTTGGTTTCCAGATGATTTTAAGAAAATTTGAATAAAAGAGAGTTTAATGTGATAGAGCGGTGTTTAGTATTTTGCTCCATATTTCTTCATGGTTGAAGATATGCTCATGTGGTTTGGACATGATGATCAGAGGTGTTCAAAGGTTTTATATCTAGAGTTTCAAATTTTGGATCATACTACAATGGAAGATGTGTTTGTCAATATGTTTGTCTGGTAAAACAGGGTGTCTAGGAAAAATGAGATTGCTCCATATTTCTCTATAGTGAACGTTCTAGTGTTGCGGATATGGGAACGTGCTTATAATTTTTGTATCTACCTTTCCTTGAATTTTCAGGTGTTGAGTTGTTCCAAAAATTTGTCTAGTGTGTTAGATGTTTGTGCTAGTATGTTTGGTTGCATAGAATGAAGGTGTTCTTGAGTTTCAAGTGGTTGCAGTAGCTATGCAAAATATTTTGATGATGTTGGAATATTTTGAGATGTTGTATGAATATTTTTTAGTGTGTTATGTTTTCCATGAGATGTTTTTATACCTTGAGAGGTGTTTTTGGAATCACTTATTAGTGTTAGTGCAGGTTTGGTTGACCTAGCGTGCTAACACTAATTGTGGAGGATAATTGTTGTTTGAGGAAGTGTTAAGAAGTGTGTTGGTGTAGCTTTGGGTCCCAATTAAGTATTGGTATGGTTTGGATTTACTTATTTATATTATGTAATTATTCAGTGCTGACCTATTTGATGTTGCACAATTGAGGTTTATGTGTTTCCTTAAGGCCAACCTAATTAAGATTGTTTTAGGTTACAAAGGGTATAAATGCAAGGATAATTGTTGTGTGAATTGAGAGAAAAGTGTGTGATGTGAAATATGCATGTAGACACTTAAAATTTTCTTGACTTATATTGAACACTTGAATCTGATTATTAATACTATTTCATCCTAAATTCACCTCATTTTCAACTGCTTAATTGAATGATCCTAGTTGTTTAATTAAATGTATCAATTTCTCCTATTAATCAAATGATTATTATTATTTGGATAATTCACCCCTTTTCATACTAACTCTCATCTTATTTAATTGAGTAATGTGAATTATTTGATTAAATTGCTTATGTCCTCTCATTTAATTAAATAATCCTAATTATTGAATTAAATATCATTTGACCCTCTTTCATTAAATAAATTAATTATTTAATGAGTATCCTAATTTCACTCAAGTTACACAATTAATTTTTTTTTTTAATTATCTAATTTTCTAATTTCCCTCACCCTCCCACTTGCAAGGGAATATTACTCTGTTTGAATTCCAAAATAGAATATTCCTTTGTAACAAACTTCCTAATTTTTAGGAAGTGTGCTTCTTTGAATCAATGGGAGCCATTGATTAACTCTTTGATCCATGTCAACTTGCATTCTCATTCATTGATGAGAATCCTTGATCCATTCCTTCACCTCTCATGGCTTCTCATCCATTGATTGATCAAATCAATCCTAGCAATTGATTCACCATTTTCTCCTATAAATACTCCTCACTTCTATGAAAAAAGGATCCACAATCATTTGAGAAACATTATGATGTTGAAATGTATCCATACTTTCATCCATTATCATTCATTTGAGAATTTTTCATCCATTGTGGTTCAAATCTCCATTATCAATCATCAATATATCAGACCAAGCTTGTTTCAATCTAAGGGATTGGGAAAGGGCTGAAATTCCACATCAATGTGGCACCAATCCCCTAATGGGATGAGCTTTGAGGCATTTAATTAGGTTGCTTTATGCATTTCTTCATTGTTTGTGTTTAATGGCTTCTTTGTTTCATGTTTTCAAGAATTTCATTGGGATTATAGCTTAACTAGTCAACTATTGCTTAGAATCTATTGGATCTTGTGTATTTAGCTTATGTTATGATTATAGTCACATTTTGGAACTAGAAGGAGGGAAAAACTAACTAAATTTGACAAATTTTCCTTGAGTTTTCCATGTTTTGAAGGTTACAAGTACCTGGATGCACTTTTTCTTTTTACCAAAGTACCACTTTTGAGGAACAACGACGCTTTTGGAATACAGCGACGCTTTTGATTTAGGGATACACTTTTGATTTTTCTAGTAGGGGTCACTTTTGATATTGCAATTATTTTGACCTCCCTAGTTTTTTCGTAGGTAAAACATAGAGGCACTTTTGAATTTCACCATAGTGATGCTTTTGCATTACAATGGTGCTTTTGTGGAATAGCGACACTTTTTCTATCTAATAGAGAGGTCCTTTTGTGCCACAACAACACTTTTACAAGGTAAAATAGAGAGCTAGATTTTAATGTCTACTTTTATTTTTCAATTTAATCCACTCTCTGATCATTTACTAACTTCTGGTTTTTTTCTAAGGCTAATTGATTTTGTAGATTTGAAAAGGAGTGAAATATTGAAGTAAAGAAGCACATTATCACTTGACCTATATTGTAAAATTGTTCTATACACTTATGGGATGATATAAGCCATCATATGTTTCTTTATTTCATGTTTTCAGACAACTAGCTTTCAATTGGGCTTAAAATGTACAATGCTACAATCTTTCAAAGTTGGTTAAAATTGAACCCATACATCCTCACCATTGCAATGTAGGATTAAAATTGAACAAATAAAAATTCATACTTTAGTTTGGTGCTTTTAAAATGAAGTCATCATTGCCTTTGAAGATTTAAAAATAATGAGTGTATTTTGTGCTTGTCATTCTTGTGTGAACTTCTATTGTGTATTCACTCCCCTTGCACTTTGTGCAATCTTGGGTAAAGAGAAACACTATAAGTTTACAAACTTTTTCTTGGTCACCCCAAGAACTTGCTACATATCCTCTCCCCTTGCGCTTCATGCAACCTTGGGTGAAGAGAAATAGCATTTTCTCGTATTTTTAGAGAGGGCCTACCATGTGATAGATCCCACAATGGAGAATGCATGGTGACCTTCAAGCTCATTTATCAGTGGGCTATATAAATCTTGTGAATGAAAAAGTTAGTAACTTCTATTCATGAATGGCTACTTCATGTTCCAACTCTCATGTGAATAAATGGCTCGCTTACGGGAAGATAGAGACTTAAGTGTGCCATGGGTGTCATACACCTCATGATGTTCACGATGTCATTAAACACTTTTTCTTATCAACCTATCCTTTTTTTTGAAATTTACTTTGAAGTAGTGCATGGGAGGTGCACCACTCCCAAAAGCTACTTACCAAGTCCAGTTTTTGGTTGATGCAATAAAGAAAATAGGGGAGGGACTCTTTTTCTTGGCATGTCAAACATTTGGTACATTTCCTTGACATAGCCTATTTTTCCACTCCATCTTCATGGATTACATCATTCCTTAGGGGATTAGGTAAGCCTACCAAGAAGTGCATACCTACTCTATAGGGTTGGTAAATTGCTTGTTCTTGTTGAGTCAGTTTGACACTTTTCTTGGTTTCGAAACAATTCAAACAAAGATCAACATGTTCTTCAAATTTCAAACCCTTTGGAATTTGTGTGAATACATTTGAAAATCCTTATATTGTTTCTTGTGTTGAAGGATATTTATTTAGAGGCTTCTAAATATTTTGGCTTGTATCTCAATTCACACATTCCAAAGTCAACATAGGAGAATATGGCTTTAGCATCTTGATTTTCACATATTGTACTTTATGGAATGAAAGTTTACCATATTTTAGTTGAACTACTCAAGGGTGATCCCACAATAATGGTTACAATTTCGGGCCAAACCGACACTAAAATTATTATTTTTAATCCAAATCTTCTCACATTTAGGCACCTATAGCTGCTAAACCATGAGAAATTTGAAGATGATGCAAACTAGTGATTTGAAAAATTTTGTTTGTAGATTCTAAATATATATATATATATTTTTAATCATATTGCATTTCCTTTTCCATCTCCTTTGAAACTGGTTTTTCAAAAACAACATTTTAAAAAAGTGACGACCTCAAGATAATGTACAACTTTTTTTCCATGAAGGATAAAAATTTTCTTTATTCTTTTCAAATTTAGATTTGTAACCCCAATATCTAGTGCTTCCACTTGGTTAGATAAGTTATTTTTCGTATTGAATATTTTTTCTTTAATCAAGTTTCAAGTCAAACCAATTACAATTCAAAACATAGCGCCAATCAAGATAACACATAACTTTTTTTGTATATATCTAAATTCAATTTTTTTTTCTATTGGATCAAGGACTTCAATATCTGGTGCACTCATATTTTTCAATTTTTTTTTTATAATCTGCTATTTTTCCACATGTGCAAAATAGAGACTTTCATTTTCGATGAAAAACCTATGTTTAATAAAACTAAAAAAAAAATACATAATAAAACCAAAACATATTAAAATTATATTCATTGATAGGTCATTCTCGGAGGACTACCCGATTCCGGGGCTGGTTTGTGAAGACTCCCTCCATTATCCTCAACCCGAAGCTTTGAAGAAAAAAATTAGATTTTCAAAGTTCCTATGGGAGAAATGAGGGCAAAGGGGGTTCCCTAGGTTCAACTCTAACCCCCTTCTTCCCAAAGGGGTTTTCTAAATTTTTGTTTGTGCATTCATTAATTTGGCTCCTCGCCAAACCCCGGTTCGCTACGCTTTTTGGTTCAAGCGGAAACCCAAAAACGTAACCATGGGTCTATTTTTGTGAGTTTTCCTTCCTCCATCAAATTGTAAATCACTATTGTGGCTTCCAATACATCTTGATGTGGTAATTTTGAAGCAATCTCACTAGTCAAAGCTTAAATCAAATGAACACACCACATATTGGGCCTATTTTCAAAACACATTGACTTCCAAGCAACAAAGTGAAATGAGGAAATGTATTGCCAAACATTGAATCAATGTTCTACCAACCAAATATTGAGTTCTTAGGTTTATCACTTTAGGGGTAAAGCATTTTTTTCACTACCTCATTCTTGTAAACAAAATTCCCTCTCAAAACATTAGGATCAATTATCCCATCCATCTCAACACATTTTGCATCCCACCTCACAAACAACTTTGAAACTTTGGACACATCAACATTCTAGACATAGGTTATCATCAAATCAATCCCATATCTTAGCTATATGTGTGTAAATTAATCCTTTTCCATACACTTAGATGAGTTAGTCATCATCCTTTTGAACAAGTCTATCTTAAAGGTCACAAGTCTACCTTTATATTCACAAGTTCATTAGCACCTTTTATCCAAAACATTAAGCATCAAGCCATTTAGTCTAAAGTGTTGTCCAAAGTTTAGAAGTTCATCATCCATACCGCCCACCAATTTCATCATCCACTCATATCATTGGTCCAAAAAATCTTAGAGGGCCTCTTTTATCAAAATTTGAGTCAAGTAGAGAGTACAAAAAATATAAGTCTCAACACACCTCTCCCAATTGACCCACAATTTATGATAACAACGAGATCAAAACACAAGAAAAAAATGGAGAAAATAAAAACTAAATCTACCATAAGTGATCCCACCCAACAAGAATTCAATCCTAGGAGTCACTCAACCCTATCACAACAACCACCAAATCCACTAGACATGGGGTATGAGGTAGAATATTTCACAAAAACCCCCCTTGAGCTCACTACAGAGGAATTGCTTGAATACCAAAGAGATCCTAAAATTATCCATATCATCAACTCTTTGATGAAAATGAACCGTACACAATACATACTAGCTTTAGCAAAGGAAGGGGCTAAACCCCCTTCAACATTCGATTTGAACGCACTTAAGGAATAACCTTTAGGAAATATGACTTCTATTCCTCAAGCTTCCATCACACAACCCTTGGCACAAGGTGTGACTCAATCCATCATTCAACCAACCCCATCACACACACCAAGTCAACCTTTGACTACTAGTCTTGAAACATGACTTGCAACCAACCTTGGTCTCACTCCAAATTTAGGAGGCAACACAATGCTAGGTACACAAGACACCACCCTTCCACAAAACATATATTGGACACTAAAATTTAGTGCCCAACCATATTCTTCCACCACCACAAGTATCCAAAGTGTGCCTAACGTGACACAAATTCATATGAGCCAAGTACCCCAAGTAGGTCAACAAGGACAAGTCAATTCCATAACGCAAGGTCAAACCTCCATGTAACAATGTATGTCTTCATCAACCCATCCCATTGACACATCAAAACAATTGGTTCCACAAGCCACTCTAACCAACCCACAAAACACATCAAACCCACTTGTCATGAATCCCATCAACCAAGGTAACACCTTGGTCCCAAATCCAACACAACAAAGGAACCCTTAACATCAAAACAATCAAGGGAACCCTTCCAATCAATTGACACAAAGTCAAAATATGCCATTGATATTACAACACCAAATGGCACCATCACAACCATTGGTGCCCCAACTAATGCAAAATCAAATGGACCCCAAGCCTACATTCCTCCACCCTAATCTCAAATTTTACAAGAAATCATAGCACAAAACAACTCTCAAAATCCACCACATGTGCCACAAAATAAAAATGTTTCAACCCAATACTATAACGTTGTAATCCCAACAAGAATTGCAACAACAACAAGCTCAAAAACAAGTGTTGCAAGCACAAAAAGCTCAAGAAAAAGCATTACAACAACAACAAGCCCAACAAAAAGCATTGCAAGCACAACAAACATTGCAACAACAAAAAGCTCAACAACATGCATCGATTACACAACAAAAGCAACAAGAATTGCTCACACACCAACAACAACAAGCATTTCAAGCACAACAATACACCCAACAATAACAAGTGCTTGCACAACAACAAGGCTTGTACTACGACCCCCAACAATACGCCAACATGCCACAAATTTTCTTGAACCCAACTTTGCAAGGAGCATACACTCCTCCACCACTATCACCATCACCTATACACAATATCAAAATTCACCCTACACATTGTATAACACCCTCCCATATAAAAATTCCACCTACAAATCATCTACGATCCTGCAATATAACATG
>VDFB02197279.1:0-16376 GCA_007258455.2 Sequoia sempervirens
CTAGTTCATCAACGCTCTGGATGTTGGTTGTAATTGTTTCATATTCAGACATTCACATGGTCTCAAAATGTGATTTTAGATTCTGCAACTTTGCTTGTTTAAATTTTTCATCTCCTTCATAAATACTTTCAAGCTTATCCCAAACTTCTTTAGTAGTCTTAAGATTCATAAATTTAACCAATTTAAAATTTGAAAGACTAATTATAATAATAAATTTTAACTTAGTATTTACCTCATGTTCCTTAATATCATCACTTGTGCTCAGACCATTTGCAGGTGGAGTATATGTATTCTTATAGGCCTTCTCAATCTCATATCCCTAACATGCTAGATATCCTTTCATCTTTATAGGTTCCAAAATGTGTAATCTATTCCATCAAATCTAGGGTAATAAATTTTATTTTCCATCTCAGATCTACCTTAAGAAATTAAGCTCTTCACCGAGGAACCTTGCTATGATACCAATTTTTGAATGAAGAAGATAACTAAGAGGGGGGGGATGAATCAGTTGTAGCAAATTAAAGCATCAAAACCGTCAATAGTAATCAGATCCACATGCATTCATTAAACCCTTATTCTTTGAGAGTGATTAAACATGAAAATTAGATAACATAAACTAAAATAACAACACCATATACAAGAGAACACCAAATTTACATGGAAAAACCAATGAGGGAAAAACCATGGTGAGGATTAGCTCACAATATAAGTAATAGAAAAACTGGTACAAAGGTTCACTACCAAAATAGGACTTACTATCCAAAAAGGCTCACATCTAGCTACCATAGAAAGAAATACAAGAAGATAGAAGAGAAATTTTACATAGAGAACAAGTTCTCAATGCAACGAGAATCCACCACAATAATCCAACAATCTTGTAATCTTGCATGAAATATTTCAGACACCTTTAGCTCACTTCCTTCAAGAATCAAATACATGGAATTGACACTACTTTACTCAAATTCGCATAACACCCATCACTCACATCAATCTTGCATATATCTTGCTTCTCTCTTGCATCTCACAACATCACCACTCCTATTTTTATCAATTTCAACCTTAAAACCTTCTCCAAGGTTGACAACTATTCGTTATACTTACAAATTAAAATTAGGTTAGCACCTAAACATTCCCACAGTGGATAAGAATGAAGGAAACCCATATAAATCCTTAATTAGGACACAAAATAATCTTAAAACACCTCAACATGCTTGCATCAACCTAACACGTAGTGCTAACACAAGTTCATCCAATACCTGTGCTAAACACCATAAACATTAAGTGCATGCTTCCTTAAATTAATCTGTAACTTCTAGAAAACATAATTCACTTGAACAAAATCTAGAATAAACCTCAAACAACCTGATCTTTCCATCAAATACTTCATCCACATTTGCATCATACAAACACTTCAATCCAAAACAACTGGTAAACCTTATTCACACACTGACACATGAAACACACACTATATTGTACCAAATGAAGTGAAAACTTTAATTTTGAAAGATAAAAACATTATAAGAAACTTCCCAAATCCACACAACCTAAAGCTAAACAATGGAGAAACATGGAGCAAATACATTTCTACTAGGCCATAGAAAATAACACTGAAAAACTAGTTCACACTGGTGATAATATCTCATTCTATACAACGATCCAAAAAGCCAAATTCTAAATATAGAAATCTCTAACAACATTGAACAAAATATCAGATCCACATAGACATAGAATTAACACAAAAGAAAGTATACCACAATACCAGAGCACATTCTAAACACTTGCACAACATAGTTTTCTCTATTTATCAAATTTTCTCAAAATCACTTGGAAACCGAGTACCAGAGACATCATCTAAGCTCATTAATTTATCCCAACTCATCTTTAGACACTACAACAAAAAGATAGCTCCACGTACTCACAACACTTCCTCAATATCTTAACTACATTTGCACAACTTGCAACAACTTGTTTTCCTCTTTTTTCACAATTTTCTCAATATCCTCAACATTTCTATTATGGAACAAACTTCATCAACACATAGATGACATCAATGACAACACCAGATAGTAGACTTCTTGTTGACATCAATGACAACACCTACATACTTGCAACAATATTGTGAGCTAATCCTAATTGTAGTTTTTCCCTTTCAAGGGTTTTCAGTGATAATATGTTCTTGTGTTCTTTGATGTGTTGCATGCTTTATATGTTCCTTTCCTTTAATGCAAATTTAATATGATGATTTCAATGGATGTTTAAGTGATAAATTTATTCATAATTAAGCATCCAGGTGCTTGATATCAACCTTCAACTTCTAAACTACCAAAAGATTCTTGCAAACACTCATTTTTAATGTGTCCATGTGCCCTTCTTCAAAAGAAACACCTTCCATTGTTGTGTTTATTTTGTCAATTTTGTGTCTTTTAGATTACAACTGTCTGTCAACAACATTGATTAAAATTCTTTTCTTGCACAAATTCATATGTAATACAAAATCTCTTGACTTTATCCACTTCTACATTGGAATTTTCTGATTGCACATACTGCACAACACTCCTTCATTAGGCTGTCAAGAGAAGGAACAATCTCTTAAGTTGATACATTATCTATCTCATTCACTTTGGTTGCTTCTTTTCAAGTTTTTTTAGAGAATATTCCTTTTTCATTACATACTTTCTACTATCTGCTACTCGAATTCTACATTGCCATTTTCCCATTGCACATACTACATACATACTTTCCTCAAATTCTAAACAGTAGGGAGCCTCTTCAATCAATACACGATCTATCTCATTCACTTTGGTCTTCTTATTTTCAAGTATTTCTATAGTAGATTCCTTTGTCATTCCATACATTCTAGTACCTGTTGCCTCCAATTTTGCATTGTCATTTTCCCATTGCACATAATTCACATGCTCCTTCCTCAACTTTTCAAGAGTAGGAATAATATCTTCAATCAATACATTATTTAACTCATACACTTTGTTTTGCTTCTTTTCAAGTGTTTTTAGAGTTGTTTCCTTATTCATTTCATACATTCTAGTACTTGCTACCTCCTTAAGCATTGAGAAGATCTTAGGTTTGTTAACACCCAGTGTTTTCCAACCTTGAATTATAAATAGAAAAAATGATTGTAATGAAAAATATTTATTGTTTGGACAGTACAAATTTACTTGAAAAATAACCTTCAAAATTTACCAAAACTATTACTTACAGTATGGATTACATTTGTATTTTCTTATATCATCAAAATATAGGAAGGTAGGAAAACACAGTTGGTTGTGAGTTAGGTCATTCTACTTGTTCAAAGCTCAAGGGTGGAGAATTCAGTGAGGAGTTGCAGCTAGGAGATACATAAAATTAATTACATTTAGCTGAGGGGTGACCAACCAATTGGGTTCTTATATATATAGGTTTTTACAACACTATGTGGGTTGCAGGTTTGTTAATGCCCTATGTTTTCTAGCCTTTGATTATAAAGACAATATGATTTCAATGAAAACATTTTATTGTTTAGACAATACGAATGTAATGAAAAGCACCCCTTCAAAATATATAACGTCTTAAATAGACTAAAAAAAGTGTTTCAACTTCCTCAAATCAATAAACTATAGAAAGGTTGGAAAACACTGTGGGTTGTAATTTATATGATTCTACTTGTTCTAAGCTCAAGGGTGGAGATTTTTGGGAGGATTTGCACCTGGCGGATACATACAAATAACTAGATTTAGTTGAGGGGTGACTAACCTATTGGGTTCTTAAATAAAGGGTTTTATAGCACTATGTATGTTGCAAGTTTCTTAATGCCATGTGTTTCCAACGTCCAATTATATAGAAATTTTTATTGTAATGAAGACCTTTTGTTTTTTATACAATACAAATGTAATGAAATGTATCCCTTAAAAATATATAGTAAGTCTTAGATAGACTAAAAATTACGTTTCAACTTCCTCAAATCAATAAAGTATAGGTAGAATGGAAAACACTGTGGGTTGTGATTTATAGAAATCTGATTGTTCTAAGATCAAGGGTGTAGAGTTCAGGGAGGAGTTATAGTTGGAGGATACATAAAACTAACTAGATTTAGCTGAGGGGTGACCAACCAATTGGGTTCTTATATATAGAGGTTTTTACAATACTATGTAGGCTGGAGGTTTCTTAATGCCCTATGTTTTCAAACCTTTGACTATACAAACAATATGATTGTAATGAAAAAAAATTATTGTTTAGACAACAAAAATGTAATGAAAGGAAACCCTTCAAAATATATAACAAGTCTTAGATAGACTAAAAATTATTTTTTAACTAAAGATTATTGCTCACTACCAAAAAATGCAGGTTTCTTATGGCTTTGTTGCTTCCATAGCCTCTCTAATGTCATGAATAGTTTGCTCTGCTGCTAAGGAAAAAATCCCTACACTATCCCTCAAGCCTGTGTTGGGGACACATATTTGGTTCCTGATCAGGTAGGTAAGACCTCCACACAAACACCACAAGCGTACCCTGAATCAGCTAGGGTTATTGGAATGATGTACCTAGACAATGATAGGGAAAATCAAAATTCTCTTTTGAGCAATTCAAACCAAAATCTCCATTCAATGAATGGATCTTTTGGTTCAACGACTTTAAAAACCAAGCAAGGTCCTTCCTTTAGGGATGTTACCCTCATTTTGTATTAGGAAATAAATTTAAATCTATGGATTGGGACACTTGGCCATTGAAGGGAAAGTAGACGAATGATGTGCAATGGACCTATATGTCCAATCCCAAAACCGATATCAAGAGGGCTTCTTCTTCTCCTATTTTGGTGTTTTTTGAGAAAATCAAGAAAGAGGTTGCTAATGGGGAGTAATTTTTTTCTTCTAATGGTTTGATTGGGAAATTCAATCATCTCTATTCAAAATTACTAGATTTACATGACTCTAGATCTCATCGGCATAGCAACCTATGCTCAAACGAAATGTAGAAGTCTACCCCTATGCACAAGGGATTTTTATTGTGGTGTTTGATTGTAGACTAGATAGGGATGCCATTATAGAAGAGAAATGGTGTTGGGGGAAACTTTCCTACTTCTTCTCAAACCATGGTTTCTAGAATTTGATCCTACTACTGAATCCTTCTCTGTGAAGCTTGTTTGGATTCATCTACCAAATCTCCCATTACAATTTTGGTTTGCAGATTACTTTCAGGTGATTGGTGATTCACTAGGTCACTTCCTAGAAGTAGATTATGACACTTGCAATTTCATCCACACAACATTTTTCCTAAATCCTTGTTGGAATGGACACCACAAAGGAACTACATGTAGATATCACTTACAAATTTGTAGATCGCAGTTGGACCCAACTTTTGGATTATGAAGGTTTTCCTTTTTGATGTAGGCAGTGCTTTGAACACAAGTCACATGGCCAATTATTGTTCCAAAATTGTTAAAAACTTACCACAATATTCCTAGTGGTTTGATGCCCTACTATAACATTAAGCAATGGTTGAAGGATCAAAATCTTCACTAAGTCATGGATCTACCCACAATAATGGGGATGGAAACACCAAATAATCTCAAGCTTTGGATCACTCTTCGGAGGAAAAAGTGGGCCAAAAGAAACCTCTTCAAACAAACATAGGTAGTGTAAATACACCAAATGGATTTCTTCAGTCTGTAATCTTGGATCCAAAAGACAAGTCTCCTTCAAAAATTGTAGTGGGTGGCATGAACTCAACCATTTTGGATGTTGTTCTATTGGTAGCGTCTAAAATTAATTATCACACAAGTTTGGAAAATAATGAGGTTGGAAAGGAGTGGAATGAAGTGCAAAATAAGTAAAATAAAATCCTTAAGAATGAGTTAAATCGTATTAAGATGCAACTGCAATCCTGAATCAAATTTGGAGTTGACGGCAACTTAAGCTAAGAGTAATTTCATATCTTTACAAATTTCAGGCACCAAAAATTAGCAGAAATATGGTTGATAAAAAAACTTACATATTCAATCTTGCATACTGGCCATAATGGCTATCTATGTAATCTTTTCATTTTAAATCAATATAATTCTTTCTTATAGATTAAAAAAATGCATTTCAACTTCTTAAATCAATAAACTACAAATAGGTTGGAAAACACTATGGATTGTGATTTATATAATTTTGCTTGTTCCAAGCTCCAAGGTGGAGAGTTCAAGGAGGAGTTGCTACCAGGGATACATAAAACTAACCAAATTTAGCTTAGGGGTGACCAACTGATTGGGTTCTTATATATAGAGGGTTTTACAACACTGCGCAGGTTGCAGGTCTCTTAGTGCCCTATGTTTTCCAACCTCCAATTATACAAAAAATATGATCGTAACGAAAACCTCCTTTTTTTAGACAATACAAATGTAATGAAAGGAACCCCTTCAAAATACATAACAAGTATTAGATAGACTAAAAATTGTGTTTCAACTTTCTCAAATCAATAAACTATAGGGTTGGAAAACATTGTGGGTTGTGATTTAAATATAATTCTTCTTGTTGAAAGATGAAGGGTAGAGAGTTCAGAGAGGCATTGCATCTGGGGATGCATAAAACTAATTGGATTTAGTTGAGGGGTGACCAACCAATTGGGTTCTTATATATAGAGGGTTTTACAACACTATGGGGGTTGCGGGTTTCTTAACGCCTTGTGTTTTCCAACCTCTAATTATACACACAATATAATTGTAATGAAAACCTTTTGTTATTTAGACAATAAAAATGTGATGAAAATAACCCCTTTAAAATATATAAAAAGTCTTAGATAGACTAAAAATTGCATTCCAACTTCCTCAAATCATTAAATTATAGGCGGGTTGGAAAAAATAGTGTGTTGTGATTTATATAATTTTTCTTGTTCTAAGCTCAAGGGTGGAGAGTTTGAGGAGAAGTTGCAGCTAGGGGATATATAAAACTAACTAGATTTAGCTGAGGGGTAACCAACCAATTGGGTTCTTATATATAGAGTGTTTCACAACACTATAGGTTGAAGTTTTCTTAATGCCCTGTGTTTTCCAACCTTTGATTATACAAACAATATGATTCTAGTGAAAACATTTTATTGTTTAGACAATAGGAATGTAATGAAAGGAACCCCTTCAAAATATATAAAAAGTCTTAGAATAAAAAATTGTGTTTCAACTTCCTCAAATCAATAAACTATAGGCTAGTTGGAAAATATTGTAGGTTGTGATTTATATATTTTTTCTTGTTCTAAGCTCAAGGGTG
Organism: Sequoia sempervirens; assembly: GCA_007258455.2. Classification (NCBI taxonomy): domain Eukaryota; kingdom Viridiplantae; phylum Streptophyta; class Pinopsida; order Cupressales; family Cupressaceae; genus Sequoia; species Sequoia sempervirens. The sequence continues at coordinate 7,236 of VDFB02197279.1, forward strand.
GAGAGTTCTAGGAGGAGTTATAGCTGGGGGATATATAAAACTAACCAAATTTAGTTGAGGGGTGACCAACCAATTGGGTTCTTAGATACATAGGGTTTTACAAAACTATGTGGGTTGCAAGTTTCTTAAAGCTCTATGTTTTCCAACCTACAATTATACACACAATATGATTGTAATGAAAACATTTTTTTGTTTAGACAATATGAATTTAATGAATGAAACCCATTTAAAATACATAACGAGAATTAGATAAATTCAAAATTGTGTTTCAACAATCCTCAAGTCAATAAACTATAGGAAAATTGGAAAACACAGTGGGTTATGATTTATTTAATTCTACTTGTTCTAAGCTCAAGGGTGGAGAGTTCAAGGATGAGTTACAATTGGGGATACATAAAACTAAGAAGATTTAGCTGAGGGGTGACCAACCAATTGGGTTCTTATATATAGAGGGTTTTACAACACTACATATGTTGCAGGTTTCCTAATGCTCCATTTTTTTCAAATCCCCGATTATACAGACAATATGATTGTAGTGAAAACCATTCATTATTTAGACAATAAAAATGTAATGAAAGGGACCCCTTCAAAATATATAACAAGTCTTAGATAGACTAATATTTGGGTTTCAATTTCCTCAAATCAATAAACTATAGGCAAGTTTGAAAATACTGTGAGTTGTGATTTATATAATTTTTCTTTCTCTTTGCTCAAAGGTGAAGAGTTTGGGGAGGATTTGCAGCTGGGGGATACATAAAAATAACTAGATTTAGCTAAGGGGTGACCAACCAATTGTGTTCTTATATACACAGGGTTTTACAACACTATATATGTTGCAAGTTTTTTAATGCCTTATGTTTTCTAGCCTTCAAAATTATACAAAAAATATGATTGTAATGAAAACCTTTCATTGTTTAGAAAATACAAATGAAATGAAATGCACCCCTTCAAAATATATAACAAGTATGAGATGAAATAAAAATTGCATTTCAACTTCCTCAAATAAATAAACTATAGATAGGTTGGAAAACACTGTGGGTTGTGATTTATATAATTTTGCTTTCCCTAAGCTCAAGGGTGGAGAGTTAGTTTTATGTTAAAAAAAATTTGACTTCGAAATGCCAAAAATTGTTGTCCTAGGTATGTTTTAGGATGTAGGACATCCAATTTTCAACAAGTTTCATTCAAGGATACCTTAAAGAACTCAATCAAGGGATGGAATGGGGGAAAGAGATCTGCAATGAGGTGTCTTAGGGTGTGATTAAAGGATAAAAGGGGGTTCACCACCAAGCTAGGGCTTGGAAACACAAGAAATGTAAATAGCATGCAAGAATTAAGTAAATGACCTAGAAAATGAACTCAAAACAAAACAGTAAACTGAGAAATTATAGAGGTGCACGTGGAAATTGAAGAAGCTTGAATGAAGGTTTTAAATCCTAAAAATGATACTTTTTGATGCACACTAGGACTCATTCGCTAGTAGAGGTGATTTAGTCCTAGTTTAGGGTTTCAAGCTTAAACCAGAATCTAGAACTGTTGAATCAGGATCTATAGAAAATAGCTGAAAATATGTATACTGGGACTCATACACCACAAGTGACGATTTAGTACCAGTATTAGGGTTGATCTAAAACTCTTGAGTCCTCTACTGATCTATTGTAACTTCCCTCCAGTCAAATCTTTGGTTCTAAACAACTAAATTCTACTTTGTAGGTGACTTTTTCGTGATCTTACAAGTAAGGTGAAAACTTTGATAACTTGACAACTTTTCTCCAATCTTGCTCTTTAATGGATATTCAACCTAAACCACCTAGATTTGTAAATCACACATCAAAGAGAAGGAAAAAAATGTTTGTTCAAATGTTAGTGGATAGGGGTTTTCCTTTGTCAAACCCCATTTTGGTAATCAAACCTATAAATGAAATCAAATAGAATGAAGGAATTATGAATGAAAAAATATGCTATGTTGCAACTCACCAAACCCTTGTAACAAAGGCTGAAAAATCATTTGTAATGGATAGAATGAATGTGTATCTTGACTCTTGCTTGAATGATATGGCTCTTGACTTGAATACTTGTTTGAATCATGAAGTACCTACATCACAAATGTTAGCTAAAAAAAAACATGATGCATGATGATTGAATCTTGAATAATGCTTCAAAACACTTGATAGTTAGCACTTGAATGCTCTTGTAACCATAAATTTTCCTTAGGAATTCTCATTCAACATGCTAGGAGACTTGTAAACTTTATAGGAGAAAAATGATTGAAGTGACCTTGTATTTATACTTATTTATGCCAAATTTCTTGAAATTACAACACTACAAGCTAGCATTAGATCTAGGAGAATAAAATCCCACCAAGAATTGAAATTTAAGTTAGGTCTAAGCTAAACAAGACTCATATGCCGATTGTGGCGTATGGGTCCCATTAGGCTAATCTTGCGACACATTTTTCAAGAAAGGTTTAATTTTATGTTAAATTCATATCTAGGCCCTGAAACCTAGGTGGGACCCATATGCCCAAGGTGGAATATGAGTCAAAAATCACTGAATTATGATTGGTCACTTGATATACGTTGTGATAATCCTCAAAAATATGCATTAATTAAGGCTTGTGAATGCAAAATAGGACCAAATAAGGCATAAAGAAGCCTAATTTTAGCAGGAAGGTCCCAAACAAGTTTGAAAATGTAAAGGATGACATTTTTCTACACTACAGACTTCATTCATTGAAATCAACTTATAGCATCATCTTTCGCTTTCTTTGCTTCCACAAATTCATATGCAATACAAAACATTTTGATTTTATCCACTTCTACATTGCCATTTTCCCATTGCACATACTACACACACTCCTTCCTCAACTTCTCAAGAGTGGGAAGAATCTCTTTAGTTAAAACTATTTCTATCTCATTAAGTTTGATCTCCTTCTTTTCAAGTTTTTTTAGAGAAAATTACTTTTTGATTTCATAAATTATAGAACCTGTTGCCCCTAGCTTTGCATTGTCTCTTCACCTTTTCACATACTACACATGCTTCTTCCTTAGTTTCTCAAGAGAAGGAAGAATCTCTTAAGTCAACACAATATCTATCTCATTCAATATGATTTTTAATGCAAGTGAGCTTCATAATTTATTGCACTTGTGTGGTTTATAGTTAAAATTGCTTTTCAAATTCTTCATATATTTCACAAATAAATGCACAAATAAATAAAAATTTGCAGGTTGTATAACACTGTGGGTGTGCTTGTATTAAACTTATTTTCATTCCAAAATAAATAAATGTTTATTTATTTAATTTCCTATGTCACTTTCCACTATAATTAAACAATTATTTTAATTATTTAATTATTTCCTTGTACTTGTTGAAAGGTAAAGGTTTGATAGCTTGGGGAGGTCTTGCACATGGGAAACACATTAAACAAATCAAATTGAGGTGAGGGGTGACTAACCAATTGGTTTTTTACATGCTTATTGTATTCTGAATAGTATGGGGCTTGTAGGTTTAATAACACCTAGTGTTTTGTAACTTGTAACTTTATAGTGGTATAGGTGAAATTATTGATTAGATAACATAATGGGCATGCTTCTTGCTATAGTAGTTGGAAGTAATATTATTTTTATTAATGGAAATAGATAGTATGATTTCTAAATTTCACATGACTTGTTAATTATTGTAATGTATTTAAAATTTCACTTTCTCTTTTCATCCATAATTTGTGACAAAATATGGAAAGAATAAGGAAATGAACTAAGATTTAGTGCAGTGATGAAACAAATGGTTTCCATTCAATGTTATTTAAAATATATAATTAGATATATATTATTTATTTATTTGGTGTAATCGATCTATGAGTACTCATACATTATCCCCATTCAAGGAATGTTTCAATCTATGCAAGGTGTTGATGTTTAAATGTAGCTTCAGTCGTATTTCTTCCAGCTTCTCCTTTACATCATTTGATAAATTAAATATTAGCTATGAGTCCATTTAATTTATAAGTATCTAGAGGCATGAGCTTATGATTAAAGAGTCATCATTTAAAGAGTTGTTGAGGCCGACCTCACTCTCATTTGTTTACAAGGTGCAAAAGATGTTATTTCTTTTGGTAGCTGATCTTTTCTCTTGGCACATTATTTTATGAAGAGGTTCTTTCTTGCTAGCCAACTTGGTGGTGAAAAGTCACGTCCTCCTTCTTGTCTCTTGTCTATATACTCATTCATTTTTTCATTGTTTATCATCCAATACACTTTGTTCTTCCACTAGTCTAAGGTGGGAATAAGAAAGGAGCAGAGCATATTAGTAAATCTGTTATGAAAAGTCTAAAGATCATTAAGTCAAGTTTGATATATTTTCTGTACATGCGATTTCATCCAAGAGCAGTGCGAGTTTGAGTAAAGTGCAGATTAAGATATGAGTATAAGGTAGAGATATCCTGATAGTTTATATCACTCAGTCCTGTACTTACATCAGTTTGTGATGCTACTTATTGGACTCCATTTGTAAAGAAGTTTCTCATTTGTGAATCAATAATATAAGAGATATTATTGGCTAGGTTTTTCTCCCTCAAGAGGAGGGTTTTCCCAGGGTATCTGTTGTGTCTTGTGTTAATTTTTGAGTTAATTTATGTGCATTAAATCTGATCATAAAACTAACATGGTAGCAGAGTGGGTTTGAAGAAGATCTTGATCAGATTTTGTATTACAATGATACTCCTTATTCTCTTTCTCATCATTGATTACTTCTATCTCTTCATCAAGATGGTGAACGGTCTCAAGATCGAGGATAGACTTGAGGGAGAAAAAAATTTCTCATCTTGGAGATTCAGAATTATTCTCACCTTGGAGGAAAACAAATTGGCAGATTTCATGGAGAGCAAAGTCCTCGAGCCTATGAATGAGGAAGAGAAAGTTAAATGAAAGAAGAAATATACTAAGGCGAAGAATATGTTAGTTGATTCCATGAAGGATCATGTTGTTCCTATTCTCTCCAAGTTTAAGATGGAAAGGGAGATGTTTAAAACTTTGGAGATGTATGAAATCAACAACTCAAGCCGTACACTTGCACTAAAGCAACAACTCCATCATGTGAAGATGGCGGAAGGAGAATCTACCATCACTTACTTCATGAAGATTTCCAAATTGAGAGATCAACTCTCTACCATTGGTCATTTTGTTGATGATAAGGATCTTACCATGCTTTCCCTCAATGGTCTTCCTTCATCGTGGGAGTCTTTCATTCAAGGAATCAGCACAAGATTTAAACTTCCGATGTTTGATTGTTTGAGGGTGGATTGCATTCAAGAAGAGTCTAGGTTGGCTGCAAGAGGTATTGGTCAAAGCCCTAGAGATGAAAAAATTCATGTTCTTTCTGCTCAATCCTCGAAGAAGAAAGGGAAAGATGGAAAAAAAGGATATTTCAAGAGGAATAGAGATAAAGGAGCTGATGGTGCTCTTGCATTCAAGAAAAAGTGGGACCTCTATAAATTCCAATGTTTTCATTGTGACAAGTTTGGTCACTATGCAAAGGATTTCCCCACCAGGCCTAATCCGCATACTTCATTTGCGAATGTGGATGAGATCTCTCCTCAGAAGGATTCTAGGGAATTTCTATTCTAAGCCATGGGCCTGTGTTCAAGCCGTGAAGGTTGTGTCCTGATCTGAGTGCAAGAAGCAGTGCATCATACTATGTATAGTATGTGCTAGACCATCAGAATATTTAAAGAGATAAGTTTTCTTTGTTTGAGTTATATCTTTTTTTAGTTGGATCTTGTAATTAGTAAAGAGAGATAGTGGTTTCTCTTGAATTGTGTTCACTAGCATAATATTTTTTGAAGCTTTCATTTATTGCATGTTGGTTGTGAAGATTTCTGAGTGTGACTCTGAAATAAAAAGAGAATTGTAATTTCGATGGTATCATTCTCTAATGCATGAACTGTGATAGAGCCTTGAAATCTTGGAGAGAGTTGGTTCTACATGCTAATTGCATATTGCATTCAAGAAATTTGTAGTTGTGCAAATTTTTCTTTTGTTGTGCTGAGTTTGGCACTCTCGAGAGGAGTAAAAGATGGAAGAAAGAGTTATATCAAAATTAAATAAAGATAAGTTTCTTTATTCCTTCATTCTGATTATTTGATCTATATTTCTTTTATAGGTTGATTTACTTATTCATGTTTCAATATTGTTCATAACCTGAGATAGTAAACTTTGTATGATTCTAGCCTTGATATTTCTTTGGATAGTTTATAAACAGTTAGTAATCTCTCTCTAAAAATTCTTCTAGGACAGATCTAAGAGCAGAAGGTGTTGAGAGATTACTTAGTGATGAAAAGCTTGAGGCATCTCATGAGGAATTCATGTTGACCAAAGAAATGATCAAGCAGCTGAGTTGGTGGCCAGAGGGAGTTCACTTCCAGAAGTCATATTTTCAATCTCTGAAGTAGGGATCAAGAGGGAGTTTTGTAACTCATTGAGAAGAAGTGAAGATTGTTGCATTGCAAGGATAGGTGCTAAACCCTTAGAGGATCCATTCAGCTGTTGAGATCAGAATTGCTCAAGATTGTCTTCTGTATTTCTCATTGGTAGCCTCGCAAACCTATTCAGAATAGTGAGATCTGGGATGAGGTCGAGGAGGACTATCCTGAACTCTCTTCAGTACCAGAGGTGTGTGCTGGAAAACATTTATCTAAGTCAAAGTGTTGCAGGAAATCGTGGACAAAGAGGTTGAAGGTTGATGCAAGTGCTTGAAGATTTAGAGGGAGCCTACTGAGCCTGAAGAAGATGGTAATCTTGTTGTAGTAAAGCATATCCCAAGATACTTGTGTGGCACAATTGGATATGGATTGAGATATTCTTCAGGTTGGGATCTTCTATGATATCCTGGTGCAGCAGGAAGTAGTCATCTGTGGCACTAAGTACAGCCGAGGCAGAGTATATTGCATCTTGTATGGCAGCTCGGGAAGTAGTGTGGCTTCATAATCTCCTTGTAGGATTATTTGGGCAATCAATGGAGCCTACTATCATTCATTGTGATAATCAGAGTTGCGTGAAGCTATTTTTCAATCTTGTGCTCCATGATAGAACCAAGCATGTTGAGATCAAGTACCACTATATCAGAGATATGGTATTGCAGAAGGCTATACAGTTGAGGTATATTAGCACTGATGAGCAGCAGATAGAAATTCTCACCAAGCCTCTCTCCAGAATCAAGTTTGTGTACTCTTGAGATAAGCTTGGTATGGTGGAGAATCCAGCCTTAACTGAGAAAGAGTCTCAATATCAGTGAACATGTTTAACGAGTTCTTCTCTGCGAGAGAAGTTCGAGGTGAAATCCCTTGATTAATGAGTTCTTCGTTGTGAGAGAAGTTCAAGGTGAAATCCCTTGTTAATGCATTTTCCTCTGAGACAAAGGAATTTGAGGTGCAAGCCCTTGTTAATGCATTTCTCTTTGAGGGAGATTTGAGGTGCAATCCCTTGTTAATGCATTTCTCTTCTGAGATTTGAGGTGAAATCCCTTGTTTCCACCCTCTGAGAGAGTCATGGTGGATGTCATGTGTGTGACTCCATGACATATCTTGTACTTTTGTTTCACCCTCTAGGAGAGCCATGGTGAAATTCATGTTGAGGTGACAACATCATGTAAGTGATGAACACTTGTACTTACCATAGTATGGTTGTAGCCATTATGGTTGATATCATGTTGAGGCGATATCTGATATCACGATGAGGGGATATTATTCTTGTTCCCTCATGCTTGTAGCCATAGTGAGAGGCATAATGTTAAGGTGATTTTCCTTGTGCAGTTGGAAGTATACTCCCTAGTTGAGAGGGAGTGTTGATGTTTAAATGCAGCTTCGGTCATATTTCTTCCAGCTTCTCCTTTACATCATTTGATAAATTAAATATTAGCTATGAAGCCATTTAATTTATAATTATCTAGAGGCACGGGCTTATGATTGAAGATTCGTCATTTAAAGAATTGTTGAGACCGACCTCACTCTCATTTGTTTACAAGCTGCAAAAGATATTATTTCTTTGGTGGCCGACCTTTTCTCTTGGCACATTATTTTATGAAGAGGTTCTTTCTTGCTGGCTGACTTGGTGGTGAAAATTCACGTCCTCCTTCTTGTCTCTTGTATATATACTCATTCATTTGTTCATTGTTTATCATCCAATACACTTTGTTCTTCCACTAGTCTAAGGTGCAAATAAGAAAGGAGTAGAGCCGATTAGTAAATCTGTTATGAAAAGTCTGAAGATCATCAAGTAAAGTTCGATATCTTTTATATACATGCAAGTTCATCCAAGAGCAGTGCGAGTTTGAGTAAAGTGCAGATTGAGATTTGAGTATAAGGTAGAGATATCCTGACAGTTTATATCACTTAGTCATGTACTTACACTAGTTTGTGATGATACTTATTTGCCTCCATTTGTAAAGAAGTTTCTCATTTATGAATCAATAATATAAGAGATATTATTTTGACTGGGTTTTTCTCCCTCAAGAGGAGGGTTTTCCTAGGGTATATGTTGTGTCTTGTGTTAATTTTTGAATTAATTTATGTGCATTAAATCTGATCATAAAACTAACACAAGGAAAGTAAATTTCTCAAAGATTTGTACTAGTCAAAGGGTGAAGATAGAAGAAAAGCATGATTGTAGAATTCAACATTTCCAATGTTTGAATGAGATACTTTTTTAGCCCATGTCCATTAACTCCTTTCCCAATTCGTTATTTTATGAGTAGATGCAAAGAACATTCTTTTTTTATTTTGACATTGTTGGCATCCATAGAAGTAATTGCATATTATTATGCATGTTACACTTATAGGCTACATACAAAGTTGCAGGTTGGACTTCTCATCGTGTTGCTCAACTTGCACTTTTTTAGTTCATGAATTGTCATATACACTTTTGTTGGTCACGTTAAGGATGGCTCAAGTAAAAGAGGTTTGTACACCCCATATACTATGAGCTCTTAGTTTCTTTTAATTCGAGGTTGCAATTTTACTTGCAGTGTTTATGTCTGCTTGGAGGTTCAAATAGACATTGTGTTTTCCAACCTACATTGGCTCACATCATGGTTGGTAGGAAATTTAAAACCTTTATGCCTTTCCTAATTCACTCCATTATTGATTCATTA
>VDFB02197280.1:0-17191 GCA_007258455.2 Sequoia sempervirens
AGTCAACTAAGTATTGGTTTCAAATGGGAGAGATAAATGTGGAAATTCCACATTAACCCATTTTGTGATTGGTACATGAAAAATGAACAGAATACTAAATAATGTGTCATACTATAAAATGTAGAAGGCTAAAAAATTAGCCTCTTTCAAATAAAGAATTTGCAAACTTCAAAATATCATCAATGATCATAAATGAAATAATTATTTTTGGGACTCATCAAACCTAAATCCATAAAATTCATGAGTAAATGTCAATGTTTTAAAACCTTCATACTATTTAGATAAAACTAAATGATTATCTTTTATGAACATGCTATAATTGAAACTACATATTTGAATGAATTTAGATAATTAGGAAATCATTTATTTAGTATAAATTATCCTTCCAATTTCTTAAATGGGTAGTAGGATCTCTTTTGGACCACAAGGGGTGTTGAATATTAGTGGGTAGCGATGCCTACTCCAAATAAAATTTTATAATACTAGTAGCACTCAAGTGCTTTGGCTACTAGTAGCACTCAAGTGCTTTTTTTTCTTTGTGAACAATATATTTCCATGTGTCTCAATATTTGAAACCTACAATTCTATTTTATGATATCTCACCTTCATTTATAATAGAGGTTCGTCTAGGGGCTCCACTATTGCTATTAGTATTAGCATTATAAGAAATTGCAATTAACTATCCATCCTCTTTTCTTTTCAAGGTGGATCTTGACATCTAGTCAAGTTTCAGGATTGGGATTAGGAGAATTCAATAATTATATATAAATATTATTCTTAGAGGGTTTATAATAATAAAATATACTAGGAGTTTTCAAATAGAGAACACATTAAGTATGCTTGTTTTGGTTAGTTGATATGTCAACCATCCCTTTTAGATCCTTGGTGAGGTCAAACTTAACACATGCCCTCTTCTAGGGCCAATGGAACACAAAAAAATTTGGTTCAACATAAAAGATATTATCTTGGGAGGAAATTATTTTGGTCGATAAATCATAGCATGAAAAGGGAAACCTAGGAATGTCCCACTAGATAGGGACATGTAGATTGTTATGTGTTCTTTGTTTTTGGATTTAATTGTGTGAAGTTTAATTGCATCAACATTTCATATCACACTCCATGATTCATCATTAGGATGAAGAGAGCCAAAAGGCAAAAATGATCAAATATTTGTTCTTGTAAGAGAACACTAATAAATACTAGTATAAATACCTCGGACCATGCTTAAGGATAGCCTTATCATGACTCACTTTAATAAAGAGAAAGCTAAAAACTTTGAATGTTTTTAAATACCATTAATATGAATCCCATGAAGGACCTGGGGATTGGTTACCATTATTTCATAATATTTTTGAGGTTTCCCTTACTTTTAAATATCCTATTAGGGTAAAATTTTATAATTAGAAGCATGCAGTCTCAAAATTTTAAATGAGAGGAGAAAGATATAAGGATATTTTAGTGGACATATATTATGGATCCCTTTGGTAAAACAGTACTTGAGATTCTTGATTAGGGGAGGCATTCCATGCACCATCAAACCTTTGAACCCTATGGAAAATATGGAGCTATGAAAGGTTGAGGATATTTTTAAGGGGTAAAAATTTATTATGAGAATGGCAGCTTAGAAGAATTTACAATAAATGGAGAAGAACAATATCAATTCCTAATTTAGAGTGAAGTAGTGTGACATAAGTAGCACACAAACTAACAATAGCACAACCAAGCTTAAAATCTTAGTAGACATAGTGATACAAATGTTCTACTATATATCATTATGTTAATTTTATTTATTTTCATGATCCTATGTTAAATTTTAGAATAATTTATAGGATCATGAAAATAAATAAAATTACCATAGTGATGCGTATGTTTTTGACAGTATCTCTCTATTATTTGATAGTTATAAATGCACTAAAATAGATTCTCAAAAAAATATTAGTTGGTATTTTACACCAAACATTAGTGGTTATTCCATTTGCTACATATATTTTTTATAATCTTGTCATTATAATATTATATTTATGGGTTTATATTATTAACATACAATACTTCATCCTCTCTTAATCCTTCCTCCACTATTTATATAGTTACTGCTTTTATGGCCACAGCCATTTATATTGTTATGCATAATCTCACATCTATGTATATTTTATCTCTAGTATAAGTGTCCCACTAATTTTCCTTCAACTATAATTATAATCAAATATCATCCTTTGAAGTGTATGCCTACTATTATCACATGTTATAGTTATATGTCCCATAGAATATTTCCTTCCAAACCATTACTAATCCAAGTTATCATACCATTCCTCTTCCCATGACTATTTTAATACCTCTTATTACAATTCATTGTTGAAAGAATGAAGAAGGTTGTCATTAACGAGTTTTTATTGATGTCAACACTACATGATGAACATCAAATTAATATGAAGGATGTTTTTATTCTGTAAAATCTTTTTGGCTTAGTGTTTACACTAACAAATTCAACACATAGTGCCCTTTGGTATTTTGGTTCGTAATTTTTTTCCCTTCCAGATATACTTATGCAATTCTAGTATATTGTTCATGGATGTCACCGTCATATTATTTTAGAATTTCAGTTGTTATTGATAAGTGGTTTAAAATTTGCAAGTAACAGAAGTTCAACAAATATGATTTACACAATTTTTTTGTGTACTGGATATTACCTAACTAGCCACATTCCTTTGTGGATTTGAGTTAGTGTAGCATCAAAAAAAGTAACCCATTTTCAACACTTAGTTTGGGAATTAATAATTAATGGTAAAATTTACTTCATTGTGCCTTATTTAGGGTGTTGTAAAGTGTTTTCTTACACTTTCACACTAATCTAGAGCTTTATTAATTAATTGAGGTTAATTAGAGCTTAATTGGCCCCTTTAATTCAAATCCAAGCCTTATTAATTACATTTTCTGAAGGATCTATTCTGATACTCATTAATAATATTGCATAACATTTAACCTAGCAAGGTTTGAGTCTTAGAAAATTGTGTTAGGACCCATTCACCCAAGCTAGCAAATGGGTCCTCCTTACTTAGGACACCCTTTTTTTCACATATTTGAGGTGGTTTTTAAATATTATTTCACCTCCCTAAAGCTTGGTCCTAGAAAATTGTGTTAGGACCCATTCGCCACTTTGGGAAAATGGTCTTCCTTACTTAGGACACCCATTTTTGAATTTATTTATGGTGGTATTTTAATGATTTTGAATCCTAGATCTGATGTTGGCCTGGATTATTTGAATTTCAAGGTTAATCCTTAGATTTAGTATAAATATAAGGTTAATTCACATAGTTTCACCTAGAATACTTTCAAGCAATCAACAGAAGAGCATTATAGAGCACTTCAAGAGAAATTACAAGACAATCAAAGGTAGATTATTAAAGTTCTATTATAGAAATTGAAGATCATATCGTGTCAAAGGCATAGTCCATCAAGCATGTAGTTGTGCTTATGTGTTGATGTAGCATTGAAGATCCAAGTTAAGCATTATTTCATATTCAATTCAAGATCAGGGTCTACATTATACATGGCCACTTCATGCTTTATTGCAGATTTACATTCCAAGACATCATCCAAGGTATCATTGTTTCATGTTTCATGTTTCATTGTTTCATCATAAGGTTTAATTACCTAAACGGGGTTTGACCAAGGAAAACCCCTATTCCCTAACAACCAAAAAGTTTTTATTCTCCTTTGATGTGTGATTGTAGGTTCATAGATTGAATATCAAGTGAAGAACAAGATTGAAGAAAAAATTTCAAAGTTGAGAAGTTGCAAAGTTGTCATCTACATTGCAAGATCACAAAAATGAAGCTACAAATTTTATTTAAGACTTTCAGGAGATGAGCACCTAGATTTTGGAGTTGAAGATATTGAAGAAAAAAACTTGGAATTCATTTTTCATAAATCCTAACAGGGAACCGTTCACCACTTTGGGCGAATGAGTCCTCAATGACTTCAAAAAAACACTTTTTTAGCAAGGTACAATTGTTTCAGCCTCTCAAAACTTATCGAGCATTTTTGCTATAATAGTTAGGGTTGATTTATGATTGTTATTTGTATCATATCATATACATAATTGCATGCTTTATAGAAAAAATTAGTGGTTCATCATCTTGATTAATTCATTTTGATAACCCTAGTTTTCTTCAAAACAATTAGTCATTGTGGTTTTGGTTGAATATTTACAGGGCTTAGCACATTATATTTTTTAGTTGGCATGACATTTTGTGGTCCACATCCTATGGTGATGATCAGTTGGATTATTTTAGTTTCTGGTTCTATTTTTGTCCAATTTAAGGTATGCATAGAGTTATGAAATTTAATGTGTTGTGAATGGAAAAGGGAGTTGTTATAGGTCCATACCAACCTATATTTCTTGCGTTTTGGGTGTAAAGGAAATTTTGGTTTTAATTAGGTACCGACAAGGCACATTTTGTATAATTTAAGGCTAAATCAAATTAGGCTAACCTAATTTATGTTTGCAATGGAGTTCAGTATATATAAAAGGTTGGTTCAAGTTGATGAAGAGATTTTAATGAATACATGATCTGATGGATATACATATTAGCCTCTGTGAGAAAATATTAACCTTTTACCTCTGAATTATATTATTTTCATAGCCAGCAAAAATGGAAACATTTTGTAGGTATTAAGTCCAGCCATAAAATACCACGTCCATAAACATATTTATCTGTCTTGATCTGTCAATTGCCCGAGCATCCCAAACCTTCCTATATACAAAAAAATCTTCGTCTCCCCAGATGACCCGAAAAACAAAGGAAGAAGACAATAGCAATCGTAAAGGAGTCTTACAACACAAAATACCTTTCCCTGTTGTTGCAGCCCGTGCATGTATTTGACAATGGTCTGATCTGAGAGTTAAATTAGGACTCCGTAGGATTCGAACACAAGATGTTGTCGACCGGCAGATCTGGCTTCGTGAGCACCTCCAAGGGTACAGTTCTATTTGGGGAAAATGGGTTTTCTTTACCAATGCTTCTTGTTCAAGCTAGTGATTGATATTCAATGTTTCTTTCTGAAAAAATGGTTTACAACCCTGTCCTGCGTTTATCGTCTGGCTTTCAATCAAGATGAAGCTAAAAGGGAGAGCTATAAATGAAAGAAAAGCTTTCCAACCAAATTACACAACTGCTCTGCTTCCCCTCTTTTGTTATTTACTAGGCCCTGCACCTTTAAGAGGTGTAATGAATATGTGCATAGGAAATTTAAGGGAATTTATTTTTTGAGTGATATTTTTTTAATTAACAATTAGTTATTAAATAGTATTATTTTAAAAAAAATATAATATATATATAAACTCTTCTTAATTAAATTACTGTTATATTTGTAATATTAATCTTTTAAGAAATAAAGTTTGTATATAATTATAATTTTTAATTATTGTTTGTACAAGTAGATTTTGTGCAATAGATTTGCATATATTTATTTATTTACAAGATGTTGATAAATATTTTTTCAATATCAAAAGATGTTTTAATTTTATAGACATGTTATTGTTGATGTGGTTTGTAGTCACAGACAACACAGATAAAATTTCTACAACAAAATATTATATCTCTCGAAAGATTTTAAATTTTAATATAATTTACTATCAAAAGATTTCAATTTTCAAGTCTTGACTTACTAGAGTTACTCAAGGTTTGTTGTACACTATTATATAAAGGGACTTATGCTTGGATAATCTTCACAAATGAAACTCATCTTGACAAGGATTTATGGAATATTTGGTTAGATTATTAGTAATTGGCACTTATTTAACAAGATCAATGGTTATTTCAAAAAAATTGTAAAATAATTGATAATTTTGATCAATTCTTTGGAAACTATATACTCATTTTCAAACATTCATAAGTTCACAAGATTTATGAACAAATATGTAAAGCTATGTAAATATTTGACTTAATTTTTCTCAATTCTTCTAAAACTACTCAAATATATTTTTAAAAAAAAGAGATTGGAGAAGAGGGAAAGAAAAGGGGTTCAAATATCTTTCAAACATCTTACAATAATCAATGGCTCAAAATTCATCTAGAAGAATCAACAATAGCTATTCAAAATGGCATCGATGGAATATTCCTTTGGAATTGACATCTTAACAATTGGCACTAGAATATCCTTCAGAAGATTCAAATCTTTGCACTTTGATAGTTGGCAAGTGAAAATATTCACTTTTAGATTTGGACCTTTGTAGCAATGTGAAAACTAGCTAAAATTTTTGGAACATCCAAATCTTTCAAAAAAAATATCTTCAACACTTGATGTGTTACACCCCATTGTTGACTTACTGAATTACTTTAACCTTTGTGTTTAAATATAGTTTCAATGCATGATGATGTCATTATGGTGTTTAACGATTAGGGGTGATCCCATAATACTGGTTTACAATTCCAGTGAGGAAGGAAAATTGCAAAAATACTCCTATAATTTTTTTTTGGTTTTTTAGGGGTTCGCATGAATTGGGGTGTTCAAATGGACCCTAGTTCGAGCGAACCCTATTAAATGATGGGACTCAGTATTTTTCAATAACTAAGACAATGGAAAATTGAATAAGGGTGGGTTCACTCGAACTAGGGTTCATTTGAACCTTGATTTTAGTGAACCTTCAAATGGGGTTAATTTGAACCCCCATTTCTCCCCTTTCTGTTCCCCTCTTGCACCTAATTTTTGTAGAGTTTTTCCCTTTGAAGCTTGGGTTGAGGATGAAAATGGAAGAAACTTTACAAACCCAACTGGATGATGGTAGTCCTTGGAATGAGCTATTCATCAAATATAATTTTAACATGTTTTTGGTTTTATTATGTATTTTATTTTTTAGTATGATTAAACATAGGTTTTCACTGAAAATGAAGCTCTCTATTTTGCACATGTGGAAAAATAGTAGATTATCAAAAAAAACTTTGAAAAATATCAGTGCACTAGATATTGATGCCCTTGATCCAACAAAAAAAATTGAATTTCATTACATATAAAAAAATTTATGCTTTAGCTAGTGAATCATGTCTAAATTGTAAAAGGTTCGACTTTGAAACTTAATTAAGAAAAAAGTATTCAACAAAATACTACGAAACTAGTTCCATGCACTAGATATCATGTAGTTATGAATCTAAATTCAAAAAAATAGAATTTTATCCTTCATAGAAAAAAAGTTGTGTTAGCCAGTGACGTCACTCTTTAAAAATGGTGTTTAATATTAAAAACTAAGTTTCAAAGGAGATGGAAAAGGAAGTGCAATCTGATTCAAAAAAATTTGAAATAAATATATTTAAAATTTACAGAAAAAATGTCATTAATCACTAGTTTCAATCATCTTCAAATTCCTCATGGTTTAGCCACTATAGGTGCCCAAAAGTGAAGATTTAGCTTTAAAATTAGTGTCCAATTTAGCCAAAAATTGTAAGCTAGTATTGTGGGATCACCCTTGGGTGAAATATATATATATGCAATGTGAGTAATTTTCTTTTAAATGATTATATGATGCTTAAACAATATTGTGATTATGTTTTAAATGTAATCAGCTAATTAGAAGAATATTTCTCTAAGTGAAATGCAAGAATGCCCATACCCTCTAGAGGGAGAGGGAGAGTTTCACTAAGGAGAGGAGTTTGTATATGGATCATTTGGTATTGCTATCTAAGTTCACACACACACACACACACACACACACACACTCAGTTTATTTGAAAACCTCGTTGGGTCAGTTCAAGTATCAAATTGGTGAGTCTTAAACCTAAGTTGATAGGTTAAGTGTTGTTAGAGAAAATAAAACCCTAACATTAAAGATTCTCTTAAGTCGTCAAATTCAATTGATTTATACTATCTTTTAAAAAATAATAAATATAATGTATATATAGTATATATAAATATATATAGATATATGTATATATCTATATATTATGAGTTTTAATGCATAAATATGCATGTATGTATATACAAATATATATAGATACAATAACTTAATATTTATGTATATTCACATATATATATATGTGTGTGTGTGTGTGGTGATAAAAGAATAAGAATATATATATATATATATATATATATATATGTTAAAGCTACCACTTTAAGCCATGTAAGGATAAGCCAATTTTAAAGGCTTTTTGAAGAGCATTTAAAAGTTAATATTGGTGCCATGTTTTAGCACTAGTTTGGGCATTATTGTACCATTTGGGAAACCATGTAGGTGGTTGAGTAAATTCAATTTAAAAGCCACATAAAGTGGCGATGTGAATTAGTCTACACATGCTCCTTTTTACATGGTCTTTGTGGCTTGGGCGATGATTATTTGAAGTGTTGTGAGTCTAGGCATGGCCGATATGAGAAATGCCTTTCATAGAGGCTTTTCCTGTAGATTTCAAACTACATTCTTTTTTCCATCATCATCTAAGCAAACCATGGTAGTAAAGGTTAGGGTTGAGCCTCTAAAAGAGGCAATTGCTTTCTATTTTGAGAAAATTATTTTATGAGTAGTGGTAATTCGACTAAGGAAGGAGAATAAGTAATTCTTTGTTACTCATTTACTCGAGATTGTGAGAGAAGTTTTGAAGAAGGCTAGGCACATAGGCTAGAAATTGGAGATATGTGTTTTATAGTTGGAAGAGAGAATTTTATATATGATATATGGGAAAATATATTTTAATAGATAGATAGCTTGCAACTCATTTCTTATTGGAGTGCAATACACAACATATAGTGGTTGTGCTAATAAGTTTTACTGGTGATTTTCTCTATTGTTATTAATTTTTGAATCCTGCACAACTAGTTAGGATATTATTAGGCTTAAAGAAAAGATATAACAAATCCAGAGCATATTTTAAATCATGCATGTAAATTCTTTTATGTATCTATGTGATTTGTATAGTTTATTATTATTAATTTCTCAAGTTTTTGAAAGGATTATAGAATAGCTCCTTGTCATATTCTATAGAGGAATTTATTTCTTCGAATTAGAGGCAATTTCTAGTTTGGGTTATAAAGAAATATTATTTCAATTTGGGGTATAAACATATATGAATGCATGCGTATACACATATATTTTAGATTACTTATGCTTACTCATAAGAGAATATAAAAGATGGTATGAGCTATAAATAATCAGATGGATAGGCTGAGTGCACACATTAGTAAATATATGTTTTAATCAAACTAGATATATGATATTTTGAGTGAATTATAAGAGAGAGCTTAAGGGAAAAGCTATAATATCTCTCTAAGTTGTGTTTTATCAAACAAACCAACTTCATAAATTGAATTAGTGAAGAATTATTAAATATGTGAATAAGACCTATTTGTTCCAATAAGATAGTGTCGTATATTTTATTATTATCATCGTCTATATTGTATTTTCAATGCAAATAATCTTTAAGAAATTCAAAGAAAGGTCTGAAATATATAATAGAGAATATGGAGTCTTTATTATTGTTCAAACTCTATAGATATTACATATTTGACCAGGAGGACCATTATTATCTATTGATTTGAAATCAAATATCTTGAGTAGAGGATATTATGTTCTTGTCATAAACCAAAGACCATAATACTAGGAGAGTAGATTACTCCTTTTGGCTATTTTAAGGACTCAAATAAGAGGTAGTTGCCTAGACCTTGAGAATATTGCAAGAACGTAACATGGGTATTCAAGTTAGAAGTGTTAAACCTACTTAGTCGAATAAACGACTCTAGTGAAACCTTCACTTTTTGAAAGAGAATTTATTTGAGTAAGTTAACCTTTGGGTCAAACCAATGGTTGAGTTAACCATGGGTCAGTAAGATTTCCAAGTTGAGTTAAAGAGGTTGGTGAAATTACGATACCGCTTCCTAAGAAAGTGGATGAATATATTTCAAATTTTCCCAAAGTAAGTGCAAGAGTATTTGCTTGCACTTGAATATATTTTTATTAATTGCAAAAGTGTGATAACAATGATGATCTAGTATGCAAGTATATGTTTTCTTAATTTGCTTCAATAGTGAATCTGACATGACCTTTCTACAAATTCTCTAATGAATTATGAGAGGGATGAGGGTTATTTGTAACGCCCACCGGGAATCCAAAAGACATTGCATTATGTAACGAATAAATTGAATAATTCTTTTTTTTTTAAATCATTCGATAAAACAAATGTCTAATGGATTCCAAGATGACATTACTTATACATTATTATTATAAGGACATCACACCATAATATTAAAGTTATAAAATACAAGTACAAATCATATTCGTGAATAAACCACTTTTTAAAACTTATACAATTCAAGATATTCTTAAATTCTGATTTACATCCAGTGAGATTCTCATAAGATCTCAATACATCATAATGATGTTACAAAAAGTATACTCATAAACATGAATTAAATATACAATAAGGGAAATGATCTCCTCATATCAAATATCCATATCCGAACACGATCTGCATCTAGTGTCTTGATCATCAAAGTATCAAGAACTAGCTACAAGTAAAATGTCATCAGTAAGAGTATCCAATGAAAATGTAGCACGGTTTCCACCCGACCATGTGGAACCCGAAGGTCCACTCCCTCTATGCTAGGAGATAGTGACAGGTCCAAAAGACAATCAAACACAAAACAATGAACATACATTACATTACATGGCTAACTACACATAACGACAAGACAATATCTTAACTACATGATCACAAGTAACCACCAAGAGACAATAACAGTAACACAAGTGACTCTACAAAAGAGACCACAAACATGCTTTAGGATAGAGTTTCATCACATAGCTAATCTAAGTTACCCTAGTGAATCTTCCTAGACTACTGGCCCTCTTCTAGAGTTACCCTGGCAGTCTCTACCGATTCCCGACCCTTAGACAAACTCATGTGGTGTCGAATTACCTTTCAGGAAGACAAGGTAGACGACTAAGCCATTCCAGGCCTTCTCAACCTATCCTTAATCTAAATGAGCATTAAGGCACTAGGTGAGGCATTATGTTAATCTTTTTTTGATTTAATGAATCCCAAGTTTATTTATTAATGTTTTCACTGAAATTAGAAGAAACCCACGATAGGTTACCCTGGCAACCACTTAGGGGTCCGGCCCCTATCGCAAGCCACTCTTCCTAGAAACAAGACACAACATCCAAATACTAAGGACTTCCAACATACACATATATCAATGCCATAATAAAACATATCTCATTCGTGGTCCAATCAAGGAACAAATCAAACACCTCAAAGATGAAAAATAACTCTTGCATGGGAAAGTCCCAACAAAAACCATGGTATACAAGATATCAATATTCATGTATCAAAATTTTACAACATGAATTCACTTTCTAGCTTTAGGAGACTTAACAACTCAATGACCTCTTTAAAGATCACCCAAATCTCAAGAAAACATACATCAAAATAAATAGTGTTCCTGACAACACTATAGGATAACCATCACACATATAAGACAAAATCATGAATATACGTATCTCAAACATGTTAAGACCATAAATTGTGCAAATATCACAGATGTGAAAACATATTATGCATGACAATGTCTCAAATTATGTCATTGTAACTAAACAATAATATACAAGTGTTACATGATTTACAATGCATATTACATTCACTAACCTCAGGAACTAAGAATTCCATGTCACATTTCAAATAAACTTTTACTTGATTATATCAACATTAAGTCATGCAAAAGCATCTTATGCATTAACCAAAACTCCAAAATTTAATTCCATTATTAAACAATATAAATACCATATTCATTTAAAATTTAAAAAATAAAATCCTAAACATTATCTTTATCTACAAGAAATTTATCTACTCTTTGTAATTTTAAGAACACTCAATATTTAATAACGCAATTCAAAGTATTAAATCATAAGAAACTTTTAAATAAACAATCTATAATTATTCTCTATCAAGAATAGTATAAATAGACAGATTCAATTTACACACCAGTCATTGCATAATGACACAGACGATATTTAAATTAAATCCCGCACTAAACGGAGATATGGTGGAAATAAATCTTAAAGCGGTGGTTATCATCCGTAGCATTATCTCAGATTACTTCTGTAATACCGTTTACCGACTGATCACTTAAAATATATATATTTTTTTAACACAAATTTTGTAACAAACATGCAATGGCAACTGTAGTCATTCAGTGCCATGCAAGGAAAATCACACCAACTTAATTCAAAGTCTATATCAACCGACTGGAGAGTGTTTGTTAGGAAGTTGGTCAAGCTTGTTAAAACACACTCTACAGTAATTAACGCAGGAAATTTTATACAAAATTTTTAAAGAGAATGGTAAGTGAAGGAGAAATGTCCAGTAATATCACTGGTTGACAATGGAATCAGAAAGACTTTTAAATCTATACACTCTTGCATGTTCAAGTATTGCATTCATGATTGAATGACATATTAAATAAACCACGCATATATATATTTTTTTCTAACTTTAACTTAACTTTAAATTTGCATGAAGAACATTCAGACTTCAATTTGTAGTGTTAATAGCCCATCTCTAAATTCAACCGC
Organism: Sequoia sempervirens; assembly: GCA_007258455.2. NCBI lineage: Eukaryota > Viridiplantae > Streptophyta > Pinopsida > Cupressales > Cupressaceae > Sequoia > Sequoia sempervirens. Next base: position 12,557 of record VDFB02197280.1, read on the forward strand.
CCAATTTTAAAGATGATCAAGAGAGAAAAATTGGTTATATTTAAACAAATCCAATATAGCTATTTTTTGATTCAAAGCTATAGACAGCTGTATATATCCATATCATAAGTCAATGATAATATACTAGTTATCTCTAGTGTGAAGGCCGCATGCAAATGCACTAATAGCTAACATAAGGGACTATTTTTTTTGGAAAAAGTTTATACGTATCAGTTAAACCATCTAAAGCTTAAGACTACTCTAGCGTCATGGATCCTATATGGTGCAAGCGTAGAAATGAAGAGGATTAATAACATAGGCGTTATAAAGTTCATCAACTTTGACAGGTTGTCAATAAAATAAATTAGGAAAATTATAAAAATTATGCGCCCCCCTATGTTCAAGCATTGTAGCTGAGACAAAAAGCAATTGAAAACAATGGGGTTAATTATACCTCTACAACATTCTAGTTTTCAAATACAAAATCTGCAATGTACGCCTGTAGCAATAGGGAGGTTATTTTAATCTTTATACCCTACCATGCTCAAATACGACAGCTAAGAAAGGTTGCTAATGATATCAAGGAGGTTATAAAGAACATCACGGCTACCATTTAAAGTGTTACTGCTAAAACAGACACCAATAGCGTAAGAGAGAAATTTAAATCTTTGAGACAATACTCTACATGAAAGAGGAGATGGGGACGGCTCTCCCGATGCCATTCTCAACATGGACTTCAACTAAATATATGAGTCCAAATCTTACTCACCTAAATTACTGCGTAGACATAGGATTCACAATTAACATGAAACTACAGGCTATATCACCATCGCTATATGAAACCATAGGATAACTAATAGACCAAAGGATTTAGATGAATATTTGCAAGGGCACTGAAGAAACACAAAGGCACATAAAATGATTATGAGTACAGGTATGGAAGACCTTCAGGATTTTAAAGGAAACAAAAAATGGCCTAATCAACATCATGACTTCTTGAGTTAGGGAATTATTTTGGTTATTACCCTTTAAATTAGTTCCATTTAGTCAATTTAGTCATTTCACCGGAATTCCCTTATACTGGATGTAGTGCTACAAAACATGGAGATCTATTTATATCAGGTCAAATCCGTGAACCAGAGCCTCTCTTTCAGGGATGAATAATTATTAATGTTTAGTAATACAGCTTAACTGGTGATAGATAGAGTCTACAATGAGTATTGTTAATGATGCAGTAACACAAGGCAGAATTGAATACATAGGTCTAATATGACAAGGGTATAAGGTAACGGCAAGAATGCCCCTACAAAGGATATGGAAGGCAATCATCATTTAAAGAACTCATTAAGAAATTTATATAACAATAGAAATAGAGATTATAATTAAATTGTTTGCAGGGTTTTGATAATGGAGATAGTTGTCCCTGATCTTAAAAAGCTTGTTATACAACTTTCCTATTATTTTCCTCGAATCTTTAAAACTAATCAAAGAAAATTTTGTTTTCTGAAGTCTGTGCAGGTAAATCAGCAAGCAAATTCTACATGTGGAAACAAATAAAAAAAAAACATATCGACATCCAGAATACTCTTTTCAAATATACACAAAATACAGAAGAAAACCTGATTAAATTGAAAATTTGAACTGAAATGGAGTCTGAAGTTCTTGTGAATTCTGAATACTGTTGTGCAGTCTCCTCCCAAAACTACTATCGTGAAAGCTTTTTCTGAAGATTTTCTATGCAAAGATTTTCTCGAAAGTTGCTGCCGTGTGAAATCTTCCCGAGAAATGTTGTGCATCAAAATGCAACCCCTAAAGGCTATTAATGCCATTCCTTATCTCAAGTCACAACTTAAGTGATAATAAACATGCATTCCTAAATTTTCTCATGTAGTTAAAAAAAATATTAAATATCAAAGATATTTTCCTTCAGGTCATATTTTAGATATTTTAACTTTTCGAAATCAACTCTTTTTAAAATACTTGTTTTTCACTTAAATTTTATTTGCACAAGTAACTTATTAATTTCTTTTTAAGAAATACCTTTTTACAATTTTCACATTTTCTTTTAATTGAATGACTTGCTTAATTTAAACTAATAAATTAAACAATAAACATAACATAAACGTTTATTCTAATATTTAAACAAATTTGCATTTAATCAATATATCAACAAATTAGCCACTTAACTAAATTACATAGTAATTAATTTCCAAATAAATAACAGTAACAAAACTGACACAACAAGACAAAACAACAATGACCACAGGAGACAATAGGATACTCATTCTACGAAGAATGATGGTTAAACAAGGACCATACACTATCTCCGAATCAACATGATTTAATTGGATTAAGGTACGCTCAGACCTGACAAGCAGGTGGAGCTGATACCCGATACCTGTATCTGCAGAAAACATCAACGTTAGAACATACATATACTCATGTTAGAAAACACACCGTGAATAAGATTCTTAGCATAGCAGGGTACTCACGAATGAGTAATGCCATACTGTCTTCTTCACTGACACAGACGAGCATCATTACATCATAATCATAAATCACCTCATGATAATCACATTAAAACTCATAACAACAATATATCCAAAACACACGTGCATCCACCACAATGTTCTCCTACATGCTTACCCAAATAATCTTGATATTTAACAAATCATCCACAGGGTTTAACAACCAATATAACATTAATGTCATAACCAAAGGCAATACATAATAGTATCCAAAACAGCTACACGACTAACAAACAGACACAAACAAACTGATACACAGCAACAAACGGAGGGGTACTACATCCTCCCCCCCTAGGATACGGCTTACTCCTGGAAGCCGCAAGATAAATACAACAAACACAACTTAAAGAGTGTCATATGCTCAACATAACGAAATAAGTTTTAGTCTAAGAAGACAACAAGATAGGAAAGTACTATATCCATAACTATTATAAATTTACTTCATATACGCCTATCCTAAAGTTCCCTAAGTCTACTTCCTCGTATACGCCCACCAAGTCAGTATCCTACATCCTTGGAGATAAATCACTATACAACATATGGCCGACATTGAAAACGATAAAGGTAAAATAATTTAGCCACTGAATTCATAAATAAATATTAAATAAAATTCAATTTCAACATTAAATTAAGAATTGTGCACAATGTCAACATTAAATCAAGTGTAACCACAAGGGTCACATGAAACAAGATCACAAGATGTGGCTAAACTATAACAATCAAATGTAAACAAAGTGTCGACCTTCACAATTAACATATAGTCATCAAAAATCATAAATAAAGTCCACAATCTTCAAAATAGTACAATACATCACTGTGTGACTAGACTCTAGCCACCTAACGAGGAAGGAGGAAACTTTTCAGGCTAAATTAGTAGTCTTCATGTGGTGCGGAGTGATTTCCGACACGTCTTAGTTACATGAGGTAAAGACAATAGGATAATACGAACTATAAAATCTAACACCTAGGACAACGTAATGGGCTTACTAATGTCCAGAGTACCCAGTGTTAGAACCTAGCGCTCTGATACCATCTGTAACGCCCCGCCAGGGAATCCAAAGGACAAAGTATTATGTAGCGAATTATCCAAATAATTTTTTTTTTTAAAGCACTTTCATTATATATACAAATGTCTAATGGTTCAAGTGACATTATATACATTATTGATAAGAACTTAACACCATAATGTTAAGGTCAAAGTACACAAGTACTAAACATACACAAGTATGAACCACTTCCATAAACTTATACAACTCAAGTCTTTTACATAAATTCAGATTACAACAAGTGAGATTCTCATAAATCTCAATACATTATAATGTTGTTACAAAGAGTACACTCATAAACATGAGGTAAATATACAAAGAGGGTAATCATCTCCTCACATCAGATATCCACATCCGAATGTGTTCTGCGTCCACTGTCATGAACATCTAAGTAACAAAAATCTGCTACAAATATAATGCCATCTGTAAGAATATCCAATGAAGGCGTAGCACGGTTTCCACCCAACCGCGTGGAACCCGAAGGTCCACTCCCTCTGTGCTAGGAGATAGTGACAAGTCCAGAAGACAACCAAACAAACAACCAAGAACATACATTACATGGATGACTACACATAACGACATGATCACATCAAACCTTAGTATTCACAATATATGATTCTAGATATGATCACAATATAACAGTTATCTCTTCACTAGAGACTACAATCATGCATTAGGATAGAGTGTCATCACACAGTTGTTCTAAGTTACCCTGGTGAATCTTCCTAGACTACCGGCCCTCATCCAGAGTTACCCTGGCAGTCTCTACCGATTCCTGGCCCTTGGAAAAACTCATGTGGAGTCGAGTCACCTTTCAAGTAGACAAGGAAATCGACTAAGCCATTCTAGGCCTTCTCAACCTACCCTTAATCTAGATGAGCATTAAGGCACTAGGTGAGGCATATATTTATCTGAATTTAATTAATGAATCCCAAGTATATTTATTAATATTTCCATTGAATTAATAACTTCCGATAGGTTACCCTGGCCACCACTTTGGGTTCCGACCCCTAACGAAAGCCACTCTTCCCAATAACTCATGACTCGATAACAATTATCAAGGATAGCCCCCATGCACATTA
>VDFB02197282.1:0-13189 GCA_007258455.2 Sequoia sempervirens
ATTGACAATTGCATGGGGTGCATTCATCATTACTAGTTTGGGAACTGAAGGTGGAGGATTCCCTTTAACAGGAGGAGGCAAGGGATTGACCAAAGATGCAAAAATAGGAAGAAGAGGGGGAGCAAAACTTACCTGAGCTGTAGTAGATAGAACATTTTACAGGGCAGACTCAAATTCTTCTTCCTATCGAACTAGTATGTCAGGGATGCCCAGGTCTTGGATCCTTCTTCACTTCACATGATTATGACCAGCACGTTCCAATCCTCTAGTTGGAGAGTCCTCTGACATTTGACCTTCAGTAGCCATGGAGGATCCCATTGGGGACCGTCAGGCCCCTTTTCCTTTACTTCAGATGTGGGAGGTAGATGAAACTTGTGGACCCCCTTTCCCCGAATCTCTTTGGATGTTGAATTACCAAGGTCTAGGAACCAGGAGTGGAACTTGTTACTTGTTGATTTCATGGCTTGTCTTGGGATTGTTGTTGTCAGAATCAACCTCTTTTTCATATATGTCTTTGAATTCCTCATCAAGTTGAATGCTATCAAACAAGGCACCTAGATTTCTCATGATCTCTTGTCGGAACCTCCAAAAGTCTTCCTTTTTTCTTTTTGACCATCCCTTACACCTCAGTTGTGCATTGAGAGATTTTCCCATTGGGAGATTTCTCTGATACTACACATGGGGCTCATAAAAACTTAGCCATTTTGGCCGCTCTTCTGGAATGCGTGCTAGGTCAATGTATATTTATGCACTCTCTCGACCATGATTTCTCCTTCTTTGGAAGTATTCCCTATCCTCATGCCTTAAACTAAAACTCTCGTTCAGGTTGTAATTCCATTTGTCACAAATGAGGACAAAACCTAGAGCTGCTAGTAAATTTGTGATCTCATCCTCAACCTTCCACTTAGCCAGTATTACCTGACTCTTTGCAATCACAAGGGGAAGATCAAAAAGCTTTGCTTTATTCCTCCCGACACCATAAATCTTGTCGACGACGGATACTTGTTGACATGCTTCCAATGCAAAGGGTCAGTCTATTACAAATTTGGGGAGTTGGAAAACCTCCCAGAGAAAGCCATGCAACCTAACAAACATGAAATCCTCTTCTAGAAAATAATCCAATGGAATAGGTGGATGCTCTATCCATTCTATAACCTCCTGAGAGAAATGGCCAATGGGGTGAGGTAATAAATCTTGGAGCACTGGCCTCATAAAATAATCTACAAATTGATAATAATCTCATGTTCTCAAAAGCATAGGGGTCCATACAAAAATTGGCTGGAGACAACCCCTTTCATCTATCCTAGACACCGGTACATTCCTCCCTAGCCACTCAAAATTTTGATATAATAACAAATGAAATAGGATGAAAGAATACCTGAATTTGGACTCGAAATTGTAGTTCTTCAACTACAGCTTCATATTCCTAGCTATTACCTCAGCAAAATCGTAATGCCTTTGGACCCTTTCTCTTTTGAGTGCAAGGCCTAGGGAGAAATGGAAAGGGTTAACCTCTTCATCATCATCAAGCCCAAAAACCCAGGCCAACATTGAGAATACAGACTGTGTATCCTTCTTAAATTTCTTACATGAAAGAGGCCAACAAATCTATCCTCTCTACGACCTTTCCTTTGTCTCATCCTCATATAAACTTGTTTTTCTGAATATATCTTCTCCCAGGGCATCCATTTGATCTTCGTTGAAAATCTTGGCACCCTAGCTTGTAGGGATACACAACATATCTCATATAGCCTTAACATAAATGGTAATCTTGACCCCACAAACCTCAATGGCCTCTGTATTTTTGTTAAACCTCTTTGCACACATGTCAACCAGCTCTGGGCATGGATGCATAGCAGGTAGCACAAACTGTGGAAGACCACTATTCTAGAGTTGAAATGCAAATCCCTCTGATGGCTCATGCTCCAGCATCCTCTAAAATGCACCTTCCCTAAGATTTTTAGGGTTGGTGGATAATTGAGGATTGAAAACATTGTCAGTGATGTCTTGAACTACCTCTCTTTGGATGCATTTATCAAGTTGAACTTTTCTATATGAGCCAGGTAATTCTTTGGTGTTAGGGTATTGAAAGCTGACAAGTAGTGCTAAATAATAATACGACATAGCTAGATAATAATACGCTTGGTGATTGTATGAGAAAGTTGCATAGAGCTTCTCTAGTAATAACAACCACTTGCCTTTTGCTTCTTTAGAAAAAAACTACTTTTGAGTGTAATTAATTCTCTGACTTGTGCATGTAGTTAAGACTACACCACTATACATGATAGTACGTCATTGCAGCCACTAGGGTGACAGAGTACAGTCATGGATAAAAATCCTTGAATGTAGAAAAAACATGAGAATAGAATTAGTATATTCTCCCCGCTGCCTCTTTTACAACTAAATTCATTGCATTGAAAATATTGCGTTTCGTCATATGGAATGTGCTAAGGTGACACAAGGTACTCTTGAAAAGACATTCCCATTAATTTTTCAGAGTTTTAGCATGTTAATCCATGTTTTCCCATTGATGATTGGTTGTACTTAGATGGTGAAGGACCTGCGTCAAACCATTGGCATATGAGAGAAAATTTATACAACACCCAAAATTTATTTCTCAGGGGTATTCCATGGATCCTCTTTATGATTTATCCACCTTGCTTTGTTTTGTCTTAAAACTCTCCATTGTCGTCCGACCAAAAATAGACATCCCGTTGGTTGAGTTTATCGGTCATCCTTTTCTATATATAGCTATGCCACCTTTTGCAACATTCATTCATACATAAAGTCCCATAAGTTAGTAGGCATTTTGCTTATTCTCTTTCCACCATAATTCACTACTTCATTAGAATGTTTTCTGAATCCCTAGGCACCTATTCAACTCCTTTCATGGAGTTCTAAGAAGAACTACTTCATGGGAGAGATGGGCTGTAGAATCAGCATTTAGTGAGGAATTGGCAGCCCCCCATCGTCATGGTAGCATTCAAGTGGGGTGATGAAGCCGCAGTAGCTATATTACTAATGAGAGCCTGGCTGAGCAAATACAATGTGCTCGGGTTGTGACGCCATGACGGACCTAAATGGCCAAGCGTGATAATTCAGGAGCTATGTCGAGGAAAGTCTTCGACACTTCTTTGATGGAAGGGCTTGGCGAGATAGTGCGAGTGGCTATCCCTTGCATTGGTATCCAAAGCGCCATGGACCTCCATAGGCACATGGAATTTGGAGTAGACATACCTTGGTTTCCCTTCCTTACTGATTTTCACACCATGGACGTTGAGACACACTATTGTTCTTCTCAGCTAGTGGCCACTTTTCTCCTGTGAGAGTACGATGTGGAGAGGGTTCTAGGGATTTCCTAGAGGAAACACTTTGACTTCTTAGTGCAAATTCACAATGAGTAGATCCTAGGTCTTCACTGCATGGCCCGTGTGTGTTATGTGTTTTACCCTTGCTTGCAACTCGTCAGATGGAAAGAAGAAGAAGAAGAAGAAGAAGAAGAAGAAGAAAAAGAAGGAGAAGAAGAGGAACCTGATAACGAGCCCCTTTTGTCTTGTCGTCAATTGTTGTTGGCTGAAGTTTACTATTTTTCTACTCATTTCCACCCTTTTTCTTCTTTTTGCTCGCTACTTCTTTTGGGTTTTGCTCGAGAGAGCCTCATGTTCAATTCTAAGCCTTGAGTCATGCATTATATTGTAAATTTTGTAGATAAACATAATATAATATAGCCTTTATCTCCTTTGTGTTATTCTTGGGTTGTTATTCTCAAAATTTTGAAATAATTACAATTTTTTTACATATGGTACATAATTGCTAATTTTTTAAAAAGAACTATGCATTTTAATGGAAAATCCTTAGATAAATACCGTTCACTAGTATATCTAAAGCGTTGTTCTCCATTTCTTCAAGTTTGTACGCATTTTTTCCTTTGCACACGCTGTCTTTGAGAGGTTCTCTCCACAGTGCTTTAAATTTCATATGTTTCCCTGGTTTTGTAGCACACTTGTTGCACTTAGTACTAAGCTCCCTTCTTTGAATTCTAGTTTAGAAGTCTTTTTTCCAAAATGCCACTTGATTTTCTGCTGGTGATTAATCGTGGCTCCATAAGCCTTTTCTCTGTCTTCTTCTAGTCTTGGGGTTTTTGCCAATTTTTTGTACATCAACTCATATGGGGAAGCCTTCAGAATCTTCCTGGGGGTAACTTGGTCCACCAACAAGGTAGCCCATTCGTGATTGTGCCAATCTCTTTGTTGTTTTGACCCAATACATTTAATTAACCTAGTTAAGTTCTTGTTGGTTGATTTTGTTAACCTACTCCCTTGTAAGTAATAATTTGATGAAGCTTTCGGAAAAATCCTATATCTAGTAGCAAAATTTGACCCTTGTGATTCCACCAGGTCTTAGGCATTGTCGGGTATAATGTTCTTGAGCAAGCCAAGCCTGGCTTCTAGCTCCTTAAGAAACTTGAAATTTTTTCTCCTGTGATGTATTCCCACACACTAGCTCCCTTTTGCTTCACGGTCCTTGAAGGGAATGCAATAGGATGCTCTTCATTCTCCTCCTCATACTTCTAAGTGAGCATAGAAACTATACCATGTTGGCCATTATACATATAGAGTAGAAAACCTTTGGAAACATTTGGGCTAATCAATGTCGGGGCTTTGGAGAGGGCCATCTTTAGCTGCTTGAAAATTGATGTGCCCTTGGAAGTTTTCTAGAAAGATAGGTTCTCTCTAAACATCAGGATGATCGGGAGTGCAATGCTTATAAAATTTGATATGAATCTATGGACAAAATTAATCTTCCCTAGAAAATATTGCAGCCCCTTTATCATTCAGATCTTTCTGAGATCTATTACTATTCCCTTCTGTGGTACTGTAAAGCCGAGAAGCTTTCTCTGGGGCACTATAAGGAAATATTTTTTTGGATTAAGAAGAATCCCAAATCGTTGGTGATTTAGAAAAAACCCTTTTTGATGATTAAAATGATCATATTTAACTACTAGATCACCCAAGTATATAAAAATAATCTGGTTGACCCATCTTTCTAAAGTAATTCCTATTGGCATTTGAAGAGTTGTACCAACATTGGAGAGTCTGAACGGTGTTTTTAAATATGCAAATGTTTCCCACTTATTGGTAAACATCATCCCATGTTGGTGGGATTCCTTTATGTAGTCTTGATTGTACTTTGGGGGACTATCTATCAAGGAGAAACTCCTTGATCTAGTTAGAGTCTATGAGAACCACTTCATTAGTGGTGAGGGGTAATGGTCTTTTAGCAAAGCCCTTCTTGAGTCTCGAAAAATCAACACAAAGTTAGATATCGCCATTCCTTTTCCAAACTAGCATATGACCTTTGATTTTTCCCACTTGACGAGCTCTTGTACTATCAAAGCTTCAATCTTTATGTTGACTAACCTTTGTCTTTGTTGGAAAGATTTGGGTCCTTTAGCTAGGCCAATTGTATGTTGAACTATACCCGAGTCATAACCTCTGAGATCATACTTGAAGCATAGATCCTTCAACTTTATTTGGTCCTTGCGAGAGACTTCCCTACCGATTGTTAGTGTTCCATTACTTCAGATGTCAAGCTCTTCATGATCTTTTGAAACTATGGAAAATATTTGCTTGCCATTCCTTGCATTTGTAAGAAGATCCGTTCCTGGTGGTGGATAGTCAGAAGATATTCCTAGATTCTGTATGAAGGAAACAATTGGAATATCATCGCTCAGGATTTTCCAAATCCGACCTTTGTCAGAAATTGAAGGTTGGGCAATGATTTGCACTGTGTCCTACTTTGTCGGGTCAAAAACTAATTCCAACTGTGGTCCGATAGGAAACGTCCAATCAACAATGCTATTTTGTGGTTGGGGGGTCACTTGTATATCAAAAGCTTCAAAACTCTCGATGAGATCCCATATCTTATGTATGTAAGATCTTAGCCTTGTATTTATTGCAGTTGCTTGCCCATGGATCTAGCTTACTACTAATTCTAAATTTCTGAAAGCTCCCATCTTACTTGCGCCCATCTGTTTTGCTAGAATCAAACCATGAACCAAAGCTTCATATTTAGTATCATTGCTGGAGCATGGAAACTGAAAATGGTAGGTTTTGGGGGTTTCTAATCCTATTGGAGACACTAATCGGACACCTAGTCTAGACCCAACCTTGCATTTGGCACTATCAAAATATAAGATCCACAAACAATTATCAGACAGGTCATCAGACTTCTCCTAATCCTTTATTAGTTTTGAAAAAAAATTATCCCCACCAAAAATTACATAGGTGCTTAGCCCTGTAGCATGGAAGTTTCCAAATGGATCAAAATCAATGAACTAGTTGAGCAACACTTCTTCTTCAGAAGTATGCTCACTTGTGTCTTCCTCTTCCCTGGGAATTTCTACACAATATCTTTCCTGCTGAAAGATGGAGGCATGGGCAGCCCCAAAGCATAGCTTTGCATCATCCACAATGTATTTAGGATGCAAGGATTAAGATAGGATCTTCATATTTCCCACATGTTTGGTTCTCAATATCAGGTGGGACTAGTCAAGTGCTAGGTATCCACCAAGTTTGGTGGTAAAATCTCTTGATAGACACATTTCAAAGACGAGTAGAATGTCTATTACTACCACTTCCTGTGTGACTGTTTGGCTTGGGCAAGAGAAAAGGGTCAGGGATAGATCCTTTATCCGACCAACAGTCGGGACCTTCTTCCCGTCCAATTGCATAATTCCTTTTTCAAGGGGCTCATACCTAAGCTTTAAAGCATCTGCAACTTGTTTTGGCATAACAGTTGTGCTAGCACCTGAATCAATCATATTATTATGCAACAATTTGTCTCCTACTATAAGTGTTAAAAAGAAAGGCATGGGATTTGTTTCACTTACCTCTTTCTCTTTTGTGTTTCCTACATCATTTGCATAAGTTGTTGCTTTTAGAGCTTGAGGGGGAAGCATGGGTCTATCAAATCCGCTTTGGTTGCACAACTGAGTCGCATTTGCTTGTGGACTTTGTTCTTCCACCTTTAATGCTTCTTGAAGCAACATTTTTTGTTCAAGAATTTATATGATGTCCCACAATGATACATTAGCAGGTGCCTTCTTTAATTGCTCCACCACGTTAAGCATCCCAACTATTTTTGCCTTGGGCTTAAATGGTGGTATTTCTCTCATTTTCAGAAGAAAACATTCCAACGTGATTGTTTGGCATGGTGTTTTGTTTGTCTCTTTCTCCACCAATGATATGTTATGTGGCTATGGAAAAGGTCGGATGATGGGTGATGAGGCCTGCTTCTCTCGGGGGAATAGCTGATGCGGTTGTGGTCATGGAAAAGCTTGTTGCACATACTCTCACATAAGCCTTCTCTTTGAACTTGTGTTGTAGTATGACTGCACTTGTGGAACTCTAGTCGTTGGAGTTTCATTTGTGAACACAGCCTCGTCCTCTTCTAACCATGAGAAAAGAGCTTTGTCAGCACAATATCTAACTCTTGCTCCAGGGACATCCCTTGCATTCATGCTCTAAAATGAGCATTCTCCATTTCAAATAATTCATACTTGTCTGCGGTCGGGAGCATGCCCTTACTTCTTTCTTCTGCCACCTTCTGCTACATATTTCCCCTTGGGAAATTCTAAGGCATATAGCTCTCATTGCATGAGAAGCACCAGACATTTTTCGTCTTCCGCCAAATTGTTCTGGCCTAGGACTAGCTCTTTATATGGGCTATCCTTGAATGTCTTCAATGGCGTGGTGGTTGGAACTATCTAATTTGTTGATGATTTCTGTTGACCTCCTCCTTTGTAGGATCCTTGATATGAATTTTGTTGATAAGATGACTTTCCTCCATCATAGGCTTGAGTGGTCAGTTTCAGAGGCGTCACTTGTTGTCATTTGATAATGACCAATTCATTAACAAAAGTCCGCATGACATCCTTCATATCGATGATATATGCTGCCATTGAAGAAAAACCTGATGTGCTTGCTTGAGTGGTAGGATGCACGTTCATAGACTATGGGGTGACCAACTTTAATTGTGCTGCACAAGTGCTTAGAGTAGCTTCTTCCTGATGGAAATCAGAGATTTCTACAAACACTGGCATTGGTGGCTGAGGAAAAAGCTTTCAGGCATCAATCAGATTATTCTTTGCTCATAATACCACCTTGTATGCATCAGGCAGGATATCCCTTCCCATGGAGGTTATCATGACTGCGATATCTTTGTTAAAGGCCTTCAAAGAGAACATGAATGTCATGGCGGTCCAGGGTTGAGCAGTCACGGGGATCCTTTTCCAGGTCTTTATGAGCTGGTGTTGAATTCCCGGTGTAGTTGATCGCGAGAACCCTATGATGGTAATTTGTTATTTGCGATTGATGAGGGGCAGTCTCCCCTTTTGAGAAAGCGATTGAGCGGATCGCGTTTTGGGGTTGGTCCGAAGGAAAAGGATAGAAACTATATTAAATATACGATACCAATCTTGAGCGCCATAACAAAATTTGGGAGTCCTCTCGCTTAGCGATGTTTTCCCTCAAATATATTTTTTGAAACTGTAGGGAATCCAGGTACTTGCGACTATAAAGCTACGTTTTCAGCTCAAACTTTGCGGCGGTGGAGGTGCTGGTACACCGCCGGTACATGGGGGTGGGGGAGACTAGACCTCGTGACCAACCTCCTGCAACAGGAAAGATTTAGCCAACCGAGCTAGGGCCCCAACCCTTTCCTCCAATATGTTATGTACCATACATACCTCCACTATATCTTGAAGGTGTTCAGAAGGGATTTCAAAATATTCTCTGAAGAATCTTGGAATAGCCTTGAGGGCATTAGCGGGTATAGTAGGCCATACATCTGGTGGTGTGGGTGGTTGTAGCAGGCTACCACTATCCCATGTTATGAGGCATTCTACTGGGGCGGGGAGGTATGTAGGCCATAAAGAAGATTCCTATGAATGAGACATATAGGTAATCTTATAAAGGAGTTTAAACCTGAGGTTGAATGGAGAAATGCGGCTCTGAATCGCAGACTCGACTTCTTGCTCTATTACTCCTTACAGGTGATACATAACCTGTAAGTCTTCTCCTTCTAGGGATTGAGGTAGGGAATTGAGATTACTAGAAGTGACCTCTCAAGGATGCTCTTGTTTTGACTTTGGGCATGAAACTTCCAGTTTCCTTAGCTTGATTCAAGAAATATTTCTAACTTCTAATTAGGCTTTGGGAAATTTTTTGTCCAACCAGGCATGCCAGAAAAAGAACTGTTGATCATCAAATCTTGTGCCTCTCCGACAGTCTAATGGGAAATTCAATGAGTGGGGGACAAATTGTGTCTCATTGAATACCTCTGGGGTTTTTATAGAAAGCCAACTTTTCTTTGGGGTTTTGAGATAAGGGGAGAAGGAAATGTAAACATAAAACATAAAAAGGTGATGCACCAAAGCTTTTACAACATTTCAAACCCAAATGTAGTGTTCATTAAGGTTTGATCAAACATAAAAATTTCTTATGGGTAACAAAACAATATTTCAAAAATCACATGAACTCTTCCTCCTAATACATCATATCACAACAAAATAACAACTTTTAGAAAAATAGAGAAGTCTAGTTTTCTTAAGCCACTACTCTACCATACAAGCATAAAGCATAGAAATCTGCTACTAAAACTACCCAAATTTAGCTTGCAAGACACAGTGTTTCATTCAGAACGATAATATAAAGAAAGAAAACTTGAAAAAGGCCATACATGCATAGTCTCAATAATTTATCCTCAATAGTTTGTGCTTTTAAATATCAAATGAACTTTTAAATAGAGGTTGGATGCCAATCTGGCAATAGTTTAAACCTTAATAGATATAACATGCCAAAGTAAAGTAGTTCTACAATTTTCTTATGAAAATAATTCTAAAACCCTATGAAGACTAAAGAAAATTTTCTTAACAAAGAAAATATCACTTGGAAAAATCCTCTTTTCTTTTGTGTCATCACCCTCCTTATATAGTCAAAACAAAAGATACACACTACCTCAGCTTAGAAGTAATTGCAGCTAGGTGTTAACAGTTAATAGCACACGATTTGATCATAGATCTTTGGTTAGGTTGCAACGATCTTTGCACATCAATTCTTAGCTACTACATTAATATCCTTTAGATGTTTTAGCAAAGATAGAGGCTCATAAATGATCAAATCCTAAAAACAACAGCCTAGAAAAAGGCCCAGTTGACCGATCACATCACTCCCAGGCACCGTCTCAAAAATTCCTTCCCAAAAACCGAGAAAAAGAAAAGAAAATTCCAGCTAGCTCCAACAAACTCCTCAATCAAATTACTCCATAGGAGGTTCCAATAGCCCGTGGTGAAGAGATGACGTGTCAGCAAGGAGGAAAAACCTGAGCTCATGAATATAGCTCCCAAGAAAATGTCTAATGAGTCAACACGTGTTCCAAACTCTCTCCTGAAAGGAAGATGAAAGATGGAAGCTACGAAACCACCACATGGCCCATTGCACATCTTTTTGATGATTCTGTTTGAGTGTGAGTGCACCCAAAGTTGAAGACATTTATGCAAGCCAAAAAATAAAAAATGACTGAGGCATAAAAAGCACTTCACAATGTAGATGAGACTCCCGAATTTCTAAGAGACATATTCAAATGTCTTCTCGCCATCCTAAAGAACAATATTTCTAAGAGACTTGGACATGTCAAGGAGAAAATATAACATGTCCCATCTGGTAATGCTACTGAAATTTTGAAAAAATCCTAGTAAATTTTTTCCTCTTGAGGCTTTCTGCCTTCTATGTCCATGAGTAGGGTTTAAGGTTTTAGTTCAAAAACCCTCGCTTCATAGTAATCAATCTTAAACCCCCATCCTTATAATTTCGTGTTGACCTACTACATCCAGTTATTGGTCATTTAAGTCATGAGTTGAGCCATTAAAATCATTCTTTGTATCGGCCCCAAGTCCTAAGTTAGTTGGTCATCATGTATGGTTAATTTTTTAGCTCCCTATAGTTGAGCCATAATATTTTTCAATTGACTTACATTTAAGTCATCTTCTTAAGGGTCAAACTATCACCGGTCTAGTCATGGCTTCGTTTGGACTAATTTTATTGTGTGTGTAGGTTGGGAGATCCTCTGATCATGAGAATTGATCTGGGTCATTCCCTGCTATCTCACAAGTTTCAAAGGGAAGCTCATTAAACATCACGTGGTCTGTGATATGTCGACATGTGTACAACCATGAGTGTGGGGGTCGGTCTCCACTTCATCTATCTAACATCCTCAGTACTGTAATCAATGGTTATGATGTGATGGTAGGGTCAATCGCTACCTTTCCATGCCATCTTGTAGGATTAAGTTGTGGGTTAGTTGAAAGCTGTGAGGTTTGCGAGAAGTTTCCACGTGTTTTCTTCGGTCACAACAAATGAGGAAAGGTGGAGCCCATAGATAGACGAATGAGTACCTAGTTGGCAAGGTTTCATTGGCCAGTGGAATGACGTGTGAAAATGATTGGAAATCAAACTTAATTGACTCAATTTGAGTCATCCAAAAGGCCATCTCGACGAGAGATCAACGGTGAATACTCAAATCTGAGAAGTTTGACCATTGCAACCATTCTTGCTTCGTGCAAGCGAGTATCAATGGTGGAAGTGACTTCGAAAACTACTTCAATTTTTCCCAAATTGGATGTAGATGATTGGATCTCACATAATTAAGAGTTGTAAAAACATCTGGAGTGTATGGGAAATTGAGAGAGGCTATTTGCATATTTTGGCACAGTTAGCATTATGGTTTCTCATGGGTAAAATCCGTAAGTAAAGTAAACATAATTTTTATGCTTTATTCAAATTCTGTGTACTAGAGTTGGTTCTCACTACATTTCTTGTCAAATGAGCTTCCATTCTTTGTAATTCTATGGGACCTTTTAGAATTTGCATTTGAGAGCCCTAGGTTTGAATTGTGAATCCAGTTATTGAAACCTTTTGTGTTGAAAACCCTAACTTGGCCTAAGTTTTCCCCGCTGCCAATGGCACCCAAAGCACATACCACCACCTCTGTAACTCAATCCAAACTACTATCCGAGGATGTAATAGATTTACTGAAACCCTCCACAAATAAAAAGGCTGAGGGAAAAATGTTGTTTCATGGCCCAACAGTTAGGGAGGGGGTACTTGACAGACAATGTTTTATCAAAGATATTGAAGTACCATATAGTGGATAGCAGCTATTTCAGCATTGGTTCGGGAATATAAATCTTGGGATTCCTCTTTGCAACCCTTGGAGACTAGACATGGGAAAACTAGTTGTCCCCAATGTGTATACGGATGCTGAATTTTTGGACATTGCTTCAAGGTATGACCCGCTTTCAAGGGTAATCAGAACATTTGATGGGAAGGATACGGTGAGGATAACCAAAGAAGAAATTGTAGGAGTTTTCCAGTTGTAGGAATGGAACACTAATATAGTGCCTCTTGATATGGATGTCATTAGAAAGGAGTATGAGAACACCAAAGTGTTGATCAGGACATGAATGTTACCTACACATATTGCTAGCACAGGAACTAGGAAAAATAGAAAACATATAAGGATTGGTAAAGATGAGTTAGAACCTTTCCTAATGAGGTTTTACAAGCTACTTCAAGAAGACTGTACATTCCTTCTTCCAAATTATTGGTTTCTCTCCGCCTGACACATTGTGAAGGGAATATAGTTACTTGGCAACACATATACAACATCTAACCTTCAACATTGTCTATGACTACGCCACATATTTGGAAGAGAATATCCATAAAGGCCTAATTGAGTTGAAAGGAGGAAATAATTGGGTGAAATTCTGGTGGTATTCCCTGTTGATGCATATGTTTTTATTTAAAGAAGAAAAGAATATTGGGAGGGATATGACATTGAGAAAGGATGATGGTATTGATTTTCCTATCCAATGTTGGACTTAGATTCTTGATAAGGATGACTAGAAATATAACTATGCAGTGTTCCAAAATGCTTTCGCATCAAAATTGAGAAGATATCTGGTTTATGACCCACCAAGGATTACCAAGGAAATACATGAGTTCTTGAGGCCTATGGAGAAGAGAATTGATTTTAATTTGGGTCATAATTGGGAGATTTAATCTTATAACCAGATTCCACAATCTTTAGAGTTTATGGAACTAACATAGACCCATTTCTCTTGCTAAGA
>VDFB02197283.1:0-19574 GCA_007258455.2 Sequoia sempervirens
TTATCCCAAACAATTTAGTAGGTTGCCCTACTATGAGCAGCTACAAATTGTACATTTGTTTGATACAATGCATATCGGAAAGAATATAATAGAAACGCTATGGAAAATATTGGATGGAAGGCATGACAAAGAAAAAATTGTCAAAATTTGTAGTTACATTCAGGAAGCCAATCATGCAATGAAAAATGGCATTCAATTAAATAGCGATGGAGACCAAATTAATATAAGTGCCCTTTCTTGATTATTAACGGAGCAGCAAAGCAATGCTATAAAAGAAGTCATACGAAAAATTTGATTTCCCATAGGATTTGTTACGAACATAAACAATATAATAATAAAGAAAGGTGAATTTGGGTCAGGGATGAAAACGCATGATTGTCATACCTTCATTAAGGTAATTATTCTGGTATATTATATACACTTGTATAATGCATGTACTTTTCAGTGTATTATGTTTACTACTTTTGGAAAAATAATGAAAAGATCATTTTATAATTGTTGCAGTATGTTCTACCTCTATCTCTCCTAGACAACTTTCACAACAATGTCAAGCAAGTTATATATGATCTTGAAAATACATGAGGTAAGTAGCGAGATTTGTTCAATTCACATACATCTGTAATTTCTATTTGTTTCACTTATTATGTAATATACTATATATTTTGCTAAATCTCATTAATATATTTTATGCCTTTAATCACTTATATTATTGTCATCTAAAAATCCATAAAAGCTAAGATATAAATTGAAGAGAAAAATTGTCATCTAATGTGTGAAATGCAAAAGTGTCTACCTTCGACATTTTCAATGCACAAGAACACTACCTCATACACCAAGTTGATAAGATTGAATTGTGTGGACCGTAATACGCGTCAATGCGTATGGGTTGAGTAGTATTAATTTTGAAATTTTTGAAGGCTTTAGTTAGACAAAGAGCACATCCTGAGGGTTCTATGGTGGAGGGATATATGGTATACCAGACCATGGTGTACATTAGTGAATATCTTCCTAAGTTTGCAGCAAAGATCCATGTAGATCGCATTTGGGATTCCAACTCCATTAACAAATTCGAAGGGGAGTACCTAATGGGGAAATGTAGATTGAGGAAAGTGAGGTAATTATAAGATGGTCATGGAGATTAATTGGAATACATTTTACATATGGTTTTTATGTATATTGTACTTATTTAATTTTTAATCTTCAATGTACATCAATTATAAATTAAGGTCGTATACTGTGGTATTTAACTAATTATATGTCATTTATGAATTTCAAATTTTTTTGATACATTTGGTCAAGAGTGGGATGCACTACATTTGTATGTCACAAACAATCTTGATTGGATGATGGTATGGATTGAACGATGTCAACAATTTGGTCGCGCATTAACATGGGAAGGTGTGGCTTCATTGGTTAAAGAAGCTCATCGTAATGGAGATTCCAATGTTACACAAAGGGAAATTGATTTAGCATATGGTTTAAGAGATAAAAAAGTACGTATAAATTTATTAATCACCCATATTATTTAATTATTTTCAATTATATTGATGTATATATATGTTGAGATTATTTTCTTTGCATACATTCGATCAAGAATAAATATGTTTATCAACTGACGATATTGCAATAATTTTTACATGTTTGAAATATTGCAGGTGAAACGCCACAAGGCTATGTGGTGCAATGGTCGTAAATTTTGAACCAAAATGTTGGATGACATGAAGAAAACTTTTGATTTTGGTATAATTGCAGTCTTTCAGGTGACTAATGTTTCATCTAGAAGCGACATACATCTAGAAGTCTCAGAAAATTGATACTATGGGATTTTTGATGATATACTTGAGTGTGACTTTAAGTCCTTCAGATTAATTTTGTTCGTCGTCCTATGGTACAAGATACGATTGAATGAAAATGATCTCAAGAGAACTGTTATTGAACATGATATGGATTTACCATGGTTAATACAAGGGTGATTGAGCGAGCTGGAAATGAGCCCTATGTTCTTCCAAGCCAATGTGAGCAGGTATTTTACTCAGAGGTTCTACGTAAACTGGGTTGGTCATTTGTTGTTAGACATGATCCAAGAGGAAGGCTGGTAAAGTATAATGTGGTGGAAGAAGATACCGAAGAACTAGAAGATGATGATCAGGATCAACAGTTAGTTGATGATGTCCCTGATGAAGATATCGAAGAGGAGGAACTAGATCATGATGATGTAGGAGTTAATGTTCATGAAAATGATATCCGTGTGCATGATTACATTATCGAAACTGATATCGATGACGATGATGATGATATGACCAATCCTTACAATGTCGAATCTGGATTGGATGATACAGACAAAGAGTTGGATGAAGAAGAAGATCAATGACATTGAATGTATGAGTTATGTATATTATTTATTTGATATTAATTTCGATAGAATTATATTTGACTTATGTGGTTACATAATTAATTCATGATGTTTTTAATTTTTATTCCATTACATAATTAATTTAATGATGTACTTTTTAATGTTTGAAAGGTCAAAAAATTAAAACATTTCAATAGTGATGTTAACAACCTTGAAAATATTGTGTTTCATGTTTCATGTGATCATAAAAGATTAAAAATTTAGTTGTAGAGGTGGTTGTTTAGTGGTTGAAGTGTAAAGGCCTTTAAAAGGCATAAAGTGATCATTGTAATGGTTGTTGATGGTTGAGGATTTAAAATACAAGCTCTTAGCATTCAAAAATCTGTGTTTTTCTTCAATTTTTTTGTATTTTTCCTATTATGTTGCACTATACGGTCACATGCAACCATATTTTGATGTGAAATCAATTCCAAGTTGTGAAGGTATGTGTTAGCTTTGATTTGAATCTGATTTGAGGGCTTAAGGCATTGATTTGAGTTAGAAAGCTTCATTTCTTTGCATACAACTTGGTTACCCTGTTTTTGATGGTTTTGTAGTCCAAACATGATATAAAGGGGCTCTTACACTTTTTGTGATTACTGTAGCTTGTGTAAGAGGCCCCATGGATACTATTGTAATTGTAGGATGCATTGATAGGGTGTAGGATGAGAAATAAAGAAGGTATAACTGTTGTCCTCAAGAGTTTTGTGAAGAAAAGCAAGTGAAATGAGAGGTTCAAGCCTAGGTTTCAACAAAATATGTATGGGAGATTTTATTTTATGAATTTTATCCATGTGCAAACCTAAATGCTTGTTTCTTCTCCCTTCCCTCTCCTTCCCCCTCCTAATTCTCTCTCTCTCCCTCCTACCCCCCACCTCCTCTCAAGTCTCTCTCTCTCTCACTCACTCCTATGTCTCCACTTCTACCCTTAGCCCTCTACCTTAACCTCTAAACTTAAACCCTTAAACCTCTATCCTCTATCCTCTTCCACCCCTCCCTCTCTCTCTCTCTCTCAAGACTCCTCCTACCCCTCCCTCTCTCAGGTCTCTCTCTCTCACTCACTCCCTCTATCTCTCTCCCCTCTACCCTTAACCCTAAACCATACACCCTTAACCCTTAAACCCTCTACCCTCTATCTATATCCCACTCCCTCCCCCTCTCTCTCAAGTATCACCCTCCTACCCCCTCTCCCTCTCTCAGGTCTCTCTCTCTCTCTCACTCACATCTCTCTCCCCTCTACCCTTTTAACCATCTACCTGATGGAACTTCAAATTTTTATCTTTCCTTATGTCTTTGGTCATCTATGGTGTTTGGGAAAATCCTAGGGTTGGGGTTTTACCTTTGTCTTCATGTAAAACCCTAGTATTATCTTACACCTTAGGAAGGATCTATTTGGTCGTTACTTTTTGGGAGGGTTTTTAAAACATCTTAAGTCCCATCGCTTTGTCTAGGTCTGGGCCCCTTTAGTTTATCATTTTATTTCCTTCGTTTAATTTTATTCTCCTAAGTCTTGGATGGTCTCATGCTCCCTCATTTAAGTGACAACTTATGTCATTGTTTGTCATTGGCCTAGTGATGTCCCCTTATTCCTTTAATAAATGTTTTTATTTTGTAGAGGGACAAGTTCACATGACCATTGATCAATCATCATTTGATCTCAGTTGTTCCCCGCCATCCCACAATGACCCCACCACACTATCTTGGTTGATCGCGATATCACAGGAAAGCGCCACATGTCTCGTCCAGTGATGCCGAAGGGAAAAATAATTTGATGCATCTATTTGATTTTAATACATTATGCAGCGGGTTGCTAAAGTGTTTATGAGATGCTCATGCTTCAAATCAACACAGATGTTATAATATTGGTAGGAAAGGTGATCGATGGTTAAAGATAAAGCTGACAACTATGTTGGATGAACTGGATTGCCAATGGTTGAAGATCCACGGTTTCCCACCATCTCGTGATCAGAAGTTGTGAGGTTTTTATCGATTGTGATATCGCAGGTAAGCGCCACGTGGATTTTGTTGGCAACGCATGGTATGGTGGGCCCCTTGTTGCCATGATGGAGATTATGTCAGTTTGATTTGAAGGCATTCATTCGATGATCTGACCAAGGTGAAAGATCAACAGCCAATATTTGAATCTGCATCGAATGCGATTGGAGTTGTTCGTGCAGTGCATGAGTAAGCTTTAACGGCGAACATGACATCTTCTACCAGGGTTTGATCAAAATAAAGCAATTTTTCTTCTACTTTTGGTATCATAAAGCATTCAAAACATCTTTGCAGAGCAGTTGCAGAGCCAAGGACAAAGATACAAATTTTTACAACAAGAATTTGGGATTTTGCAAGCCCAAAGCTGTGAGTTCATTCCTGTATCTCCTGGTTATTCTAAATTTGAATTTGGGGGAAATTTGTTGTGTGCTTGTTGTAGGGCTTGTCGATAGTTGTTTTAGGGCTATAAGTTAATTGAATTGTAGGAAATTGCAAGGTTTTGTTCTATAATTTCATATTTTGTTAAACCCTAGTTTGTTTAAAGTTTGAAATAGCAAGGAAGCCCTAGTTTACTCAAGATGGCACTGACAAAGCAACACTCTGGCTAGATTGATTATTTAAGTAGAAACTTATATGATGATTTCCTAGATCAATTTCCCTTGTCGACAAATGATAGGAAGAAGGGGTTGGTTTTGATGCGAGGAAAAACTATAGGGGAGGAATTAGTATATAATTGTTCTAACATAACTGATGCTAGGGTTCCTCTTACTGGTCTAGAGATGTTCAGATTGTGGTTTGGACAGAGGAATTTTCCCCACCCCTTTTCTAATGGTTGGATGTATGATATGGGGAAGTTATTGGTACCGAATGTGTTCCCTGATATAGACTTGCTTAGGGCAGTGGCTGCACGATATGACCCTGTCACATGGGTGATTCGAGATAATGATGGAAAGGTTATGTTAAGCATCAACAAAGAGGAATTCCGATAGGTTTTTGATCTAAGTGAGCCTAGTACATTCTTGGTTCCTATTGATCTTGAAGAGATGAAGTAAGAATATGGGAGGTCGAAATCAATTTTCAGAGCTAAGTTGCTCCCACCTCATTTGGCTAGGGTAGGAGGTTCAAAATTCCATATTAGCCTAACAACCAAGAACCTTTTAGACTAAATTGCTTTGCAAAGCATTTCTTGGCTACCTTTTACTCATTGTGCCAAATTTTGGGTTTTCACCCCAACACGATGATGCCTATTGCTTACATGTTTATGGGGGTGCAAATACAACACCCTAATTTCTTAGTAATTTATGATTTTGCTTCTTTATTGGCTGAAAAAATACATGAAGGGTTGTCAAAGTTACAGAAAAATGATACAAGCACTCCATTCTTTTGGTATTCCATGTTAATGTATATGTTCTTGTATAAGAATGTTGAATTATTCTATGAGAAGATGGAGTTAAGGCAGTGGGTTGATGGAGAAAGATTGTCGGTGCAGGTATGGACTACAGATTTATCATGTAATAGGGAAAACACCAGTTATGTGCATTTTGACAATTTTTTTGCTTCTAGATTGAGAGCCAGGCTAATGGAAAATGTACCCAGGATTCTTGAGGAGTTGCATGATTTCCTTAGACCAAGGGGGAGGAAGCCATAATTGAAGGTTTTCCATAACTGGGGTGATATCATTCCATACCAAGTCAGCATTGTCTTGAGGGTGTATGGTTTTCAGGGGACCCCTCATATATTTCCGTACAATGTGCCACCAAGAGTGGGGTTCGCAAAAGTCATGTGGTAGATTGGTTGTATCCATGAGGACAACCTTACTAGGAAAGGTAAAGGAACATTCTTCCCGGATTACACTGTGGTGTTAGATTTTGTTTTTTCAAAGGGAGGCTGGATACATTTTGGGAAATTTTTTGAGGAATACCATTTGAGTTGTGGCCCCAAGCGACAACATGATCCTGAGGACTTCTTTGCTCTTTTTAGAAAAAGGATAAAAGGTGGTAATTTTGTGCATGAGTTCAACTTCCCTAAAGACTTGATTAGAAATGAATTTGGCCTAAATAGGCAGGAGTTGAACAAGGAGAAGTGGGTAGCTTATGACAAGCTATTGGCTATTGTGCACAAAATGGATCCAAAGTATGATCCATTGATGGAGTTCAGTCCATATCATAAGAAAATTGACTTCTTGATGGGCAACTTCAAAGAAATCATGGGCACCTTGATGACCAAAAAGATAAACTTGGAGTTAGATTTGGGCATACAGGAGCAAGATGCTAGGCTAATTGAAGTGAGGCCAGCTTACCAACCTACATAAAGATGGCCTATTTACAAAAGGAAGAGAAATGATAGTAGTGATGAAGAAGAAGAGGATAGAAAGGGAAAGAAAATAATGAAATTTCCTACAAAAAAAGGTCGAAAGTTCAAAACGCCTGGAGCAATCAAGATTATTGACTTGGATGCATCACCTGAAAATAGTACCTCACCACCACCATCAAAGACAAGCCCTAAAAGGAAAAGAATTGAACAATCACAAGAGGATTTGGTGGATGAGATTGTTGTCACTGACCAGGACATGCAGATGGCTATGCCTTCCCCTCCTAGGTCGGCTGAATTGGTTCTCTCTGATCTGGATATGAAAGGAAAATGTGTACAAGATGCAAGAATGGAGGAATGTAAAGAGTTTCTAGATGACAATGCATTTGTAAAAACTCTGGTCTTCTTGCAACTAGTATGGAGAATGAAATTGGAAGAATATCAAGATAAATGCAAGAGGAGAAGAGAATTGAGACCTGATAGGTCAGACCAGGAGAATGATGATGAAGTGAAAGTTGAAATAATGGAAGAGTTCAAGAACATCACTCCTGAGGAGAGGAGAAAATTATTAAATCAAGTTGGTGTCTTGATTTTACCTGAATGGGGCATTGCAGATGCTATAGCTTTCAATTCTATTATGAAGTCCAAGCACCCCTTACAAGACTCTGAAGAAGAGGTCAAGGAAGCATTGCAAGATGATGCCTTCAGTGAAGAGTATGAAACTTTAGCAATTTGGGCTTTGGCCCCTCAAGGGAGAAAGCTGAATGTTACTGATATTAACCCAAATCTAAGAGGAGGGCTGATAATAAAGAGAGCTTCAGAGACCTCAACCACAGAGGCTACTAATTTGACTGTAAATGTGGCCAAATTGGCCCAAAAGACTGCTGAAAGAGAGGAGGCTGAAAAGAAAAGCTTGATGGAGAAGTACAATGCCATAATTGAGGGATACAACAAGATGCAGCAAAGGAATGTTGAGCTGCAGAATGAGGTGGACAGGTTAAAGAACAAGTAGATTGGGGAGACATCAAGTGCTCCAGGGATCAAAAAATTTCCTTCCACATCAAGTTCAGTGCCTCATGCTTCTCCTATTGTTTCTACACTAGGGTATCCTAGTCAAACTCCTTCCCTTAGCCCTACTTTAGAGTTAATTGATGAAGAAATGGAATACTCTGTTAATCCTTCAAAGAAGCAGGTAATGCATAAGATTTCAGAGTTACAAGCAACCTTGAAGGTGAGTGAGGATGGAATATTCTTAAAGCAAAGGGAGGTTGTAAATGTTGTATTGAGACATTTAAATGAGAAAGTTGATGACATATTGTCATCTGTGCATTCTTTATATTCTTTATTATTAAGTGCAATAAAATATATTGATAGGGATCAGGAGGTTGTAGTACCATTAATTGAAAGATGGATCCCTAGGGCCAATGATCTTAACATCATGTATAAAGCTTCAAGGTTTGATGTAAATAATAGGCCCAAATCATTAAGGCCTACTCAGGTATTAGTTAAGTCATTACAAGGTTTTTAGACCTTACCAGATGACTTGAGTAGGAAGATCAGAGAATTGGTGAAGAACTTTGATGATTGGAGCGACACATTGCTACTTGACATAATTGATGAGCAGGGAAATATCAGGTCACTCCAATAATGGCAGGATCGGGAAAATGAAGTCATCAATTGTCAAATTAGATTAATTTGTGATGACTCAGATTATGATTTATTGGTGAGATGTATGGATAAAATTATTAGCACTAGTTCATTCTTTGAATCTTTTGAAAGAGAAGCGAATCAGGTGGTAGTTAAGTATACACCTTATAGTGACAAGGTAAATGAGGTAATCAATTTTAATTGGCCAACTAATGAGGAATACTAGAAATGGGTAAACGTATATTTAACTAAGGAGTAAAAAGGAGTAGGTTGTTAACGGTTGACAATTCAACTGTTGCAGTTACAACGGATTACAATATTTTTTTGGTGGCAGTCTTGGCGTGGAATTCTTGAAGCTTTGTTGTTGCATCAATCATTCTCAGCAGGCACAATGAACAAGAGGATTCTCCAGGGAATTGTTGTTGTAACAAATTTTGGAATGTCACAAAGTGGTCCAATTGGTTGGTGACGCATGTTCATTCTGGCCTGATGCTTGTTTTCTCCTTCTTTTCTATAAGAAGGATTTCAAAGATAGAAGTACGAGTTAGCAAGTTAGATATTTTTTGGTCAAGTCTAGGTAGAGTTGCAGAGAAAATTGTAAAGTTCGATTGTTTTAAGGAAAATGCAATTTAGGTTTTGAGTCATTCTGTAGTAGGTTTTGAATTAATGGGGATTTGATGTTTTATGACAATACTGGCATTTGAATTGAAATGATTAATTCAAACTCATGTCTCTCCATTGTACATGCATATCTGAATTTTAAATAAGATAATCAAGGGTTGTCTCGTTCATCTCACTATTGTGGTGTGTATGATTTCTGTTTTGGCTTTAATTCAAGGAATTAATTAAAATACTTGAATGGGATTGTAGGTGGATATGTTTTGTATAAGGATTTGATAAGTAGTATTGGGTTAGAATACATGTTGATGAAATTGTAAAGCAATGTTCTCAAGGATCTTATATGTTGCGTGTTAAATCTATCATAAACCCTCTACCTTAACCCTCCCTTCCTTTATCTCTCTCTCTCTCAAGTCTCCCTCCCAGCACCACTCCTCTCTCTGGTCTCTCTCTCTCACTCACCACTCACCTCTATCTCAAGTCTCTCCTCCTACCCCTTCTCCCTCTCTTAGGTCTCTTCTCTCACCCACCACCCTTTATCTCTCTCCCCTCCAATCTCTTAACCCTAAACCCTTAAACCATCTACCCTCTACCCTTAACCCTCCATCCCTCTATCTCTCCTTCCCACTCCCTCCCTCTCTCTCTCTCTCTCAAGTATCTTCAATATCCTACCCCTCTCCTCTCTTAGGTCTCTCTCTCTCTCTCCTCACTCACCTCTATCTCTCTCTTCCCCAAACCCTTAACCCTTAACCCCTAAACCCTTAAACCTCTACTCTCTACCCTTAACTCCTCCCTTCCTTATATCTATCCCACCCTCCCTCTCTCTCTCTCTCTCAAGTCTCTCCTACCCTCATCCCTAAACCTCAACCATAAACCCTTAAACCTTCTATCCTCTACTCCTCAACACTCTTCCGCCTCCTCCTTCCTCCTCCCACCTTCTCTCTCTCTCTCTCTCTCTACCTCCCTCCCTTCCTCTTCCTCTTCTCCCTTCCTCCTAATTATTTCTCTATATCTCATCTCTCCCTCTCTCTCTCTCTCTCATTTTCCTCTCTCCCCTTCCCCCTCTCTATCTCCTCCCTCCTTACCCTCCCAATTCTCTCTCCCACCTCTCGCTCCCTATGTCTCTCGCCTCCTGCCTCTCTCCTGCCCCTCCTGGCTCTCCCTTCCCCTCCTCTGCCTCCCTCTCTCTCCCTCTCTCTCTCTCTTTCCCACCCTCCACCTCCTAATTACTCTTGGGTATATGTGATTTAGATTGGATATCCGATTTAGATTGGATATCCGATTTATAACACCAAAATATTACATTTTAAAATGTTTTTCAAATTAGATATCAGACACGAATTGGATATCCAAAAAAAATTGGATATCTAATTTGTAGTACTTTGGCTTGGACATTGCTATGGAGCAATGTACTACCACCCAACCCAAAAAAAAAGTCAACTTGGGATTTTTGCATTTTTTGGCGAGTTCAAAACGCTACTTTTTTCATGTTTCCACTTTTTGGCCCATCATGATCTTGCACATACCCAGGTCTAAATCAAGTAGTTGTTATTGCTAAGGTTGATCACTCCTTTCTACGAAGGCCATACACTTATGATTGGGTCAAGTGTTCTTTTCTTTAGAAAATTCCTATTGCCTTTTTGATAAGTTAATTATGATTTGATTAGATGGGTTATGAAGCACTTATTTCAAACAAATATCTTTATGAAAGAAGTATATTGGCATGAAATTAAATATTATTTGTATTCCAATGTAAAAACTACACAGAATGGAAACAATTCTTTCAACACAAACTATTATGTAGTAGTCAATTAAAATGAAAAAACTTACTCTATATTAGTTAGGATACACAACTAAGAAAATGATCTAAAGTGACTTATTTATCCTAAAGGAACTAAGTATATAGTATACAAAAAAAACCAACAAATCCACAACTACCCCTATTTTGAAGGAGTTTAGTTTTCTCCCCTTCTTGATCTTGCTAATATTGTCTAATTATTTTAAAGAGATGAAGGGTCATAACACAACTTTATTCAACCCAATAAATAGCTTGGTTAATGAAACTTGACAAAAGCAACAAAACAATTGCTACATTTGGCATTTCATGTTGAATGAAGAGAGGTGACAATAATCTACTTATAGTTTAATAAAACACTATTTTTTATGTTAGTTGCTCTTGACATTAGAAAGATAAGTGTTACTTATAGTTTAATAAAACACTATTATAGTTTTACCAACATATACTATTGTATGCTTGCATGGCTTCTTAGTTAATATATGGGGAGATAGAGATAGATGGGGAGAGAAAGAGAGAGAGATAGAGATATATGGGAAGAGAAAGAGAGATGGCAATATATGGGAAGAGAAAGGAAGAGAGGTGGAGATAGAGAGTCGATCGATAGGGGGATAGGGAGGGAGAGATGGTGAGAGACAGAGAGGGGGAGATAAAGAGGGGGAGGGAGAGAAAGGGATATAGATAAAAAGAGATAGAGAGAGGAGTGAGAGGGAGGTAAAAAGAGAAATAGAGTAGGAGAGATGGAGGGAGAGATGGAGTGAATGAGAGAGAAAGGGGGGAGAGGGAGAGATAGCTCAATAGATAGAGGGGGGAAGAGGGAGTGACATAGATAGTGGGAGATATAGAGAGCGAAAGGAGAGATATATCAATCACCCTCCCTATATCTCTATCTATTCATCCTTATCTCCCTCTCTCTCTATATTTTCTTCCCTATATTTATCTTTGTCTCCTTAAGTGTGCAATGGGTACATTGAAGAGGTCTTAAAGGAGAATTATCATATCTTTAATCAAATGGCATGCTACCTTGAGAATAACTCCCCAAGGACACATGCCATCCTTGGATTGTTGACATGAAACAACCAATCAAAATTTAGTTTCTCTCTCTCATATTAATATATATTACTATTATATTAAATATATATTATATTAATTATATTTTGTATCATATAAAAATATACTTATTATTAATTATTAATTATAATAGTCTTATATGTATTTAATAATTTTGTTAAACAATATAATATATAATTATAATAAGTTGAATAATTATGTTATTTATTATGTAAAATATAGCTAATATATACTTAACTATATTGTAGAATATTAAAACCTAGCTAAATGGTGCCAAAATTTTTAATTTAATTAACATACTGTAAAACCTAACAAAACTAGGTTGTAGCTCGTCAAATTGGAGAAGTGAAAGGTCAATACCAATGTCGAGGAAGAGTTTGGAGTAGTGAAAACAAGGTCAATGCCAACGCCGAGGAAGAGTTTGGAGTTAAAACAAGGTCAATACCAGTGCCAACGAAGAGTTTGGAGGAGTGAAAACAAGGTCAATATCAGCGTCGAGGAAGAGTTTGGAGGAGTGAAAACAAGGTCAATACCAGGGCCGAGGACGAGGTTGAGGGCACTCAGGGAAAATCAACGACCAAGGGGCAATGAGTATTGTAATTTTGGCACCCCCATTCTCTTTAACCTGCAATTTTCATGCCTAGTTTCCAAAGATCTCTTACATTGGCACCCCCATTCTCGTAAAATGGTATAAGATAAGACAAAAAAAATAAAATAGCCAGTCTTTTCACATTTTTATCGACCAGCCTCAGGTCTTTGCAAAACTCCCATAATCTACCCACATCATTGTTGAGGTCTAGGATTTCATCGCATGAGTCTAAAGTAATTGTAGACTTAGCCCAAGTATATGCTAGGCTAAGGTAGATCTAATGAATGGAAATAGAGGCATACAATTCTTCTTTAATACCTCCACCACAAACATATGCAAGGTGTTGGTTGTTTTTATGATAAATAGGTTGATCTTCTAATCTACGTATGGAATTTCCAATTCCAATAAAGGGAAGCTCGAAGGACCTGGACTAACTGACGAGGATTTTAAAGACCTCCTACATTTTGGGCCCTGCAAGACCCAAGAGGGTGATCCCTTAATGCGTTTACAACCTTTGCACCATCATCATAAACAACATTAACAACAACAGATAATATCATTTAATAGCTCAACATAATAGGATAATACAGAATAGAATTGGTTGTTTATCAATAATATCAACTATTTGGAGCATGAGATAACTACAACAACATTTCTCACAAAAGATAAGATAGTCATTGATTTGGTAATTTGTAGCAAGCTCTAGGTAAAGGCAAACAAATAATAAACCATAGGAATAAGTACAACTTAGATCAGTGCCATATCCATTGGAGGAGTCAAATTTATAAGCATCTAAGGGTTTATGATAGATTTAACACATAACATATAAGATCCTTATCTGGAACATATCCACCTACAATCCCATTCAAGCATTTTAATTAATTCCTTGAATTAAAGCTAAAACAAGAATCATACACACCACAACAGTGAGATGAACGAAACAACCATTGATCATTTTATTCAAAATTCAGATATGCTTATACAATGGAGAGACATGAGTTCGAATTAATCATATCAATTCAAATGCCAATACTGTCATAAAACATCAAATCCCCATGAATTCAAAACCTACTATAGAATGACTCAAAACCTAAATTGCATTTTCCCTAAAACCATTAGACTTTACAATTTTCTCTGCAACATCTAGACTCAACCAAATATATCTAACTTGCTAACCCGTACTTCTAGCCTTGAAATCCTTCTTATAGAAAAAGGAGAAAACAAGCATCAGCCCATAAAGCACACATGTCACCAGCCAATTGGACCGCCTTGTGATATTCCAAAAAATTGTTACAACAACAATCTCCCTTGAGAATCTTCTTGTTCATCGTGCTCGCTGAGAATGGTTGATGCAACAACAAAAAACTTCAAGAATTCTGTGCCTATACTATCACCAAAAAACAAAACTAGAATCTATTGTAACTGCAACAACTAATTTGTCAACCTTTAGTAGCCTACTCCTTTTCACTCTTCCTTAGTTAAATATACATTTACCCATTTCTGGTACTCTTCATCAGTTGGCCAATCAAAATTGATCACCTCATTCACCTTGACACTATAAGGTTTGTAAGTAACTGCCACCTGATTCGCTTCTCTTTCAAAGACTCCAGAATGGTGAGGTGCTAATGATTTTTTCCATCTGAGAAGCTCACCAACAAATCATAATCTAAGTTACCCTATTTTTGAGGGTTTTGTAGTCCAAACATGATATAAAGGGGCTCTTACACTTTTTGTGATTATTGTAGCTTGTGTAAGAGGCCCCATGGATACTGTTGTAATTGTAGGATGGATGAATAAGGCGTAGGATGAGAAATAAAGAAGGTATAGCTGTTGTCCTCAAGATTTTTGTGAAGAAAAGCATGTGAAATGAGAGGTCCAAGCCTAGGTTTCAATAAAATATGTATGGGAGATCTAATTTTATGAATTTTTATCCATGTGCAAGACCTAATGGGTTGTTTCTGAACACTGAATATAAATGATACATACACACACACACACATATATATATATGTATGTATGCATGCATGTATGTATATGTATTTTTAAATGTAAATGTAAATGCAATTACTGGATGCTCTCCTAGAACAATAAATGCAACATATCATTAAAGAAATCTATATCTATGTATATAAATGTGTATTTCTAAATGCAAGTGTAAATGCAAAGAGCATATGGTTTTGTAGTGTTATAGATACAACATATCCATAAATTAATGTAATTGAAATTCTAAAGTCTTCAACACATATAATATGAAATCGATCAAACTATTAAACTACATGAGAAATAAATGAAAATAGTAAATGCATATGTATGTGTATTTGTAAATGTAAGTGTAAAATAAATAAGAATAATGAAAATTATAAAAGAATACAAGGGGAGACCAGTGCCTTATTGGTTATATGGAGTCTAATGAATATCTACAAATGCGGATTTCAATAATGGAAATAATTCAAACTGTTAGGCACATAAATTGTTTACAACTTATGTAAATGTGCAAGTGAATAATTGACAAACTCTTCTTGAGATAGAATGGAAATTCTAGTTATGTGATTCTTCTTATTAATCCAAGTAAAACTTCACAATTGCTGTGATTGATTAAAATATTTTAACCCCTACTTTAGAGAACCGAATAACCAAATCACACATATATAGCAAATGTACAATGATAAACTGAGTATAAACTTGTTATATCAATTTAAACAATAGAGAAGCATCAAAATGGAGACAATCAAATAACTGCATAAATTTAACAAACAACTGATACCAAAATCTTAATCTACAACTTAGATATCGTCATTTACTCCATCAAAATACATGCATCTAAGTCTCTGTATATCAAAATTCATTGTCTGCTACAAATGACCTATATGCCATATGTCTGGTGTCTTTATCTTGGCTCTCTTCAACACTTAGTTCTCTAGGAGGGAAGCTGTAATCTTGAGTTTTTAGTTCTCTAGGAGGGCTAAACAGAAATATGAAATTACAGAATAGAACCTTGTAATCGCATTCGATGCAGATTCAAATACTAGTCATCGATCCTTCACTTTGGTCAGATGATCGAACGACTACCTTCAAAACAAACTGACATGATCTCCATCATGGCAATAAGGGCCCACCATACTATGTGTTCCAAGGAAATCCACGTGGCGCTCACCAATGATATCATGATCGATAAAGACCTCGCAACTTCTGATCATGCTATGGTGGGAAACCGTGGATCTCAACCATTGGTAATCTTGTTCATTCAACACAGTCGCCAGCTTTGTCATTAACCATCAAGTACCTTTCCTATAGAGATTATAACATCTCCATTGATTTGAAACACGTGCATCTCATAAATGCTTTAGTAACCCACTACATAATGTATTAAAACCAGATCAATGTATCAAAGTATTTCTATCATCTCTTCGGCTTCATTAAATGAGACACGTGGCGCTCGCCCGTGATATCGCGATCAACCAAAATAGTGTGGTGGGGTCATCACGGGATGGTGGGGAACGATTGAGATCAAATGATAATTGATCTATGGTCACGCAAACTTGTCCCTCTGCAAAATATAAAAAAATTATTAAAAGAACAAGGGGACATCACTAGGCTAATGATAAACAATGACATAAGTTGTTTTTTAAACGAGGGAGCATGGGACCATCCAAGACTTAATAAATAATAAATTCAGGCGAAGGAAATAAAACGATAAATCAAAAGGGGCCCAGCCTAGATGAAGCGATGGGGCTTAAGTTGTTTTAAAACCCTCCCCAAAAAGTAACGACCCAAAAGATCCCACCCAAGGCGTAAGATAAACACTAGGGTTTTACATGAAGACAAAGGTAAAACCCCAACCTTAGGCTTTTCCCAAACACAATAGATGATCAGAGACATAAGGCAAGATAAAAATAGAACACAAAGAGAAAAATTTTGAAGTTCCATCACAAGGAAAGGTCTCCTCCCTTCTTGGTAGTGATAACCTCCTCCACACACAACCCTTAAAAATTATGAATAGAGGAATAAAATCTTTGAAGAACTCAAAGTTGATTCTCTCCTCCCTTATGCAATTAGTCATTTTATCCTTACAAACATTTATAGTGATTACTAGAGGTACATAGACCAATTCTTCATAATAGAAGAATTTGATCATACTTTTTCAATGATGGCATTATGAGAAAACCTTAGGTTAAATAAATAATTCCTAGCTAAGTTCTTTAAATCATGTCCAACCGTATAAGAGAAGACCGCTGCTATGTGTACCTGGATACCATGGAGAAAGTCTCTTTGGGCTCTTTCATCAATCATCCTACCTTAAAACATACCAAAAGTCTCCTAGCAATTAGACATAGGAAGATTTAAGATGACTTAAAAAAAAATTATTGCCAAAGCATAAACTTATGATGACTTAACGGGGCCCTGAGTACACTTCCTCCTAAGTTATGCTTAGACATATGGAAATTAAATGTTGATTTGCTTCTATTTTTAGTCATGTAGGTGTCCAATAAACCCCTTGGTGGTGTTTCCCTTCAAGTTTATTTACTTGAATGAAGAGAAAAAGTCCTTTGATTACAATTAGAGAATACATTTGAGGCCTTGGTTGTGTAATTGGTGGACCATAGTCACATTTAACACTTGTTACAAAGTTTGGGAGTTAAAACGTTAAGTAGATTTGATATGTGATGGACACATTTGGACGGTAGTAACAATAACTTGCAATCTATCAAGACTCGATTATCTTATAACCTGTGAAATTCAAGCAATGAAATGATGGATTAATCATAATGTCACCTTAGGATCACATCACCATGAAATAACTTCATGCAACATCCTTATGAGTGCAAGTACCACCAAATAGGTATTTTTCAGATCTGTCTTCCTCGAGCAAGGGAAATTCAAGAAGAGAAGAGGAAAGTGAGACATGTAGTATGTCTAAAAGAGGGAGATCAACTAGAGGTCAAAAGATTAGAAGAAAATTCTGTAAACTCATGGAATTTTTTCTTGCTGAAGGGGGGTCATGTTCTTATGATGATGAGAGCATAGGCGATGTTGAGGTGCCCTTGAGGTACACACATCTACGGAAACAATGGGTACCCAAGGAACTTCCTCCAATAAACACTGATTTTTGTGTCAACGAGAGGATATATCACATAGCACCATCGTCATTACATGGTTTGGGCCTATTTTGCATCGATGACATAAAGGTTTGTTACAATAAAGTTACTGAATTGATGGAGTATGTCGGACCCTGTTACAGTTACAAATATTGGATGCAATTGGTTTGATATACACGAAGTATGTGTAGGTATGCACTGTCAGCAAATTATAGACAACTAAAAGATAAGGAGCAAAACAAAGGAGTGGTTATGTACATTGACGGAAGGCCAAAAGCATCAGGGAATATTGCAGGGTTTATAAACAGTACACGACCTGGGTCAACAAATAAGCAACCTAATTGCATATTCGAGGCGCATGAGGGAAACCGTGTATTTGTATGTGCGATAAAATCAATAACTGTAGGGGAAGAGTTGCTAATCGATTACAATTTGAATCGCTTAGTTACATAGTTAATATGGGGGTGGTACGTACTATGTACTATTTTACCCAACCTCCAATTAATGACTCCAATATACTATTTTATTCTTATGTTTTTTTTCGTAAGTCTATTGGTTTCATTCCGGTAATTTTTTTTATATTTAATTTTTGTCACAGTGGGACATTGATTGTATGGAGAAGGCTCCGGCCCAGAGCACAGATCACGATGTATCTTCAGGTGCTTCTACCCAAAAGGTTTACCTCATTGTAATTGGACAAATTAGATACGAGCAAAATGTTTTATTATTATGTTTTTTTCATAAGTTTATTGGGTTAATTTCAATAATGTTTTTAATATTCTTGTTGCAGTCGACTAATTAGGGAAAGGCACCAATAGTAGATGAGAGCATCTATAGGGAGGTTCAGTAAATATTATGTGATGATGACATCGCTTATTCAACAAACCCTCTCGATATGATAACGAAGACCCAAAAAAATGCAATGAAGAAATCCTTAAGTTGTTATTCATAGTGCCTCAAACAGATGAGATAAGAGAGAGGATTAAAATATTGACTAAGAGATCACAAAACTTGCAAGTAAGTTGGCATGAGCTATTTAATTATAACATAAGTTCATTCATGGTTTTATATTTTGTACTCTTTTATGTCATGAACTAAAATATGTTTTGTTTTTACAGGATTTTTTGCGTCCTCATGATGCTCCTGGCCATGATCAAGGTACTACAAGTGATGCCCGAGGAGTAGGGGTTGGTACAAGTGTCCATCCTGATCTTCCTGTGCATACATCACATCATCTGCCCCATCATTTGTGCCTATATTGTCATCTAAAATGTCGGCAACACATACCATGCAGGCATCCGTTAGTGCACCCTCTAGTAGTGGACACATGCCAGAACATGCGTCAGGACATGTACCTGGGGATGCATAGGCCACTAGTACTGGTGATATTTTAGCAGCATTTCCTGGATCTTCCAATATTACTAGTATAGGAACATTTCCAGTCACATTTGTGGTGACCAAGGATTTCGTTCCCATAAAGATAGAGAAGGTCCCAGGTACTTTAAATTTTTTAATTATTATTATATTTAATCCAATTGAAATTTACTTATTGATCGCTCTTTTTAGACTATTGATCCCATGATCATTTTGCAAGAAATGATATTTTTTATAAACATCTAAGTGATATTACATTGGATCTCTTTAGGCCCACCATATGTACACGGTGGAATGCCCAAAATCAAGATTTAAAAGATGATCTCATTAACCGTTTAGTTGTGCTCTTCGGTGATAAAACATTCAACCAAACCAAGGTCCTTAAGAAAGTTGGTACCTATCTAAAGTATGTGAGGGAACAATATAGGTCACATTTAGAGAAGAAAAAAAAGTACGAGTGTCCCCCCATGATTCCGGAGAGGGAGTGGAAGGACCTGGTGTCAAATGGAAAGGAGAAGGTTGAAAAGAAAAAAGGAAAGACACCACCGGGCCAAGGAAGGTATGTGATACTATCAACAATGTAATTATATACTGATTACTCTTTATTTTTACATAATCTAGCATATTTCAAACTTTTCATAGGCTGCCTAACAAATCGAAGGCAACAAAGGAAAGACTAGAAAAACA